>LPNX010385446.1:66466-80024 GCA_001517045.1 Pseudotsuga menziesii | reverse complement strand
AAAGAAGGTTATACCAAAGAATATGGGGCTTAGGAGAGCAGGGACTTGTTTTACTTCCAAATAAGCATCTAGAAACTTATACAAACTAAACTTAGTTTTAGTATTTTTAAAAAAAACAAAGGAATCAAAATCCAAAGCCAGAGGAAGATCGTGATCGAGGAGTATTTTGAGGCATGGGTAAATGGAATGGCATATCCTCTACCTTTTAATGTTGTTTAAGGAGGGAGGATCGAGGGGGGGATCTTTTGCTTACAATAGTTAAAAAGAAAGAATGTGTTAGTAAAGGGAGGCACTCTTTGTCTCTCTCAAATTCTAGCAGGGGGGGAGGGGAATGATGGAGAAATTTAGCAAGAGTTCAGGGTTTTTAACTGGAAGCATTCTTGTGCCAGTCCGTGCTACCTGATCACAGTTGCACAGTTGCACATACTAGAAAATTTTGCACGTTAACTGCATTGCCGATTTGGCAATGATCAATCATAGCGGCATTCCAAGGTATGGAAAATTTTATATGAATGGAATCTCAAGGTTACATACAAGCATCTAACCATGCATAGATATTATGTAGTGACTACATGAGTCTTGAGCAACAGATCTAGCAGGATCTATCTCCTTATAAATATACAAGGTCAAATTTTTATTCCGTTTGAAGTACTCTTTACGATGAGCCAACATGTTTTGTATAATCGATATAATCTGACTTATAAAACCAGATTCTTTTTCTCCTTTAGTTGAAGCGTTGAAGGATCCATACTTTTGAGTCGTCTTTGACTGCTAGAAACTTGTTTCAAGCCAAATTTTAATTGTTTTGTTCCAAACTCTAGTATCACACATAGAGTTACATATTGGAACTAAGGCCTGGTATCTACCTCCTTTTAAATATGACTTTGAACCCACCCTTATGTGTGTTGAAGGCTTGTCTGCCAGTGGATTATGAACTCAGATCTTGGAAGGGTTAGATCTTTGTTGGAGACGTGTCTTGGAATGGTTTGATCTGGTTTTTAATTCTTATGTAAATCATTAAAATAAACCTATCCTTGTTTTATAGATCTAAGGTCACTAAATAGAAGGTGGCCATACTACTCGGATGGTATTCATCCTGATAGTATTTTGGTAGTCCTTATGGAAAATTAATTACCTCTGTTGGTATTGATATGAATGTACTTAGAACAGCTGGATCGTAACTACTTATGCTCCATCTTGCAAATCAATAAAGTCTAGTTGTTTTGTAGATTACCCTGGCATTGATACGTCAGAGATCGTATCCCTTCAGATATGATTTTATTTATAAATTTCATTTGGATTTTAGGTCGAGTTTTATAGATTTAGATTTGTAAATTACCATGGCATTGATATTACAGAGATCATATTCCCCTTTGGATATGCAAATACCTATAACTACCATTGTGCATAGATCTATTACATACAGTTTCTATATCGTATCCTTTGAGATCCAAAATCATGGCTAAGTTCTTTGGTTTTATAGCTATAAATTATAAAGTATAGTTCTTTTTATATCGTATTCCTTTGAGGTACGAAACTATTTATAACTTTAGATTATATAGATCTGAATAAAAAATATACCCTGGCATCGATATGGTAGAGTTTGTACTCCGGCTTGACACGAAATTATTTATAACTACCATTTGAGTACAGACCTAATACAACGACGTATATATCGTATTCTCTCAGATAAGAAAACGTTGCTAAATTCCATTGGTTTTATAGTTATGAACTCTATCTAGTACAATGATGTCTTTATTGTATTCTACTTGGATATGAATTTTTTTATGTAACCTCTGCCTTGTTTTTCTAGATCAAAATCTATTAAATCAATGGGCGTTAATATCACTCAAGTCGTGTTTGAACGAATCCAAAATTTTGTACCTACATTTATAGTTCGATAACCTGTACACGTGTTCTTATGAGAATCTCCTTAGCGGTATTCAAGGTATGTTTCTTTTTTTGAGGATGTTAGACCCTTGTATTATGTTGATTCCGATCTAGAGCATGCATTAGCAGGGGCACACAGTCCAGATTGTTTGTAGATTGGACTTTGAGACACATATATAAGCTAAACATTATAGGTATTTAGAAACTAATTATTTGAGTCAATATGAATCTAGGTGAGCTGGTGAGTTTGATATTTTAGTCTTGAGCATTTATTTCCTTACATGTATTGTATGGACCCTATGTTTGTAGATTGGGTATGTTTATGGAGTAATGATGACTCCTAGTTTGTTTTAGAAGAGGTTCTTTAAAAAAAAATGATAGATGTTCATGAGAGTAAAATCATAGGATTACAAACAACAATAGTGTTCCAACATCTTATAATGTACTCTATGAAGAGGGAGTCTTTTCAGATATAAGAGAAATGTATGGAAAGAGTTTTGTTGTTGTGGATTGTAATCCTTTAATTAAAAAAAAATCACAGGATGTAATAGTTTGGTGGACATACCCCAAGGATTTGGGCGAAACACGTACATTGGCGTCCCTCTTGTCTTCTGTTTAAATGTTGTATCTTCCTTGTATTGTTTTTCATAAATTTCTCTTATGTTGTGCAACCTTTTCAATTAATTAAACACTTCATAATGATAATCATGAAAAGTTATTGGTATAGTAATGATTTCTGATATGCACACCAGTATTGTTTAAAAGCACTATGAATTTCTTGTCCGCAGAGTAGTACTGTTTAAAGGTTATGAACAATAAATTATTGGAATTCAAATTAAGTTATGGCCTTCATCATGACTAATATATGGATGATTGAAGATTACAAATGGATACGAATAAGGGCATACCTCTTATGGTTCATTAGTTAGAGACAAAAATGAAGAGTCCTTAATTTAGAACACCTTTGCTTAAATGGGATGGTAATGTTATAACTCTGTACCTTTGACAGTAGACACATCATGCTTATAGATTGATGATTTAAATAGTTAATTGTAAATCACTTAGAGGCACATAGTCTAAGAGTTCAGTGCAGTATATGTTGAAATGTGCTTAAATGGGTACATTCTAAAAATGATAATTTGAGGCTGATTATAATCATTCCACTATTGAGAGGAAAACATATGTGTTTAAAAAAAAAAACTACAATGCATCATGTGTATGGTTCGATGGTGAAGTTTTGTTTCATTATAATTCACATGAGCAAGAATATCATATTACCAAGTAAGGCTTTCAGGGCAAGACTAAGCTCTATTAAGGAATGATATTGAGGTAGGAATAGTTTATGCAATTGTATTGAAGGTATAAGTTGTTAACCTAGTAGATGTTTTTTTTTTTTATAACCTAGTAGACGGTTGATTTGGGTAGGGGTAAAAGTTGAAATTATGGAATAAGGTCCCTACCTAATGTGTTAATCACACATCAACATTAATCTTAGAAAGAATCTAAAATGATCGAGTTAACACCATTTGATACATGACGTTTTAGTGATCAGTTCACAATATATTTTGAGTTTCACCTTCCATTGTAATATATCTAATTTACAATGGTTGTTAAAAAGATACTTAGTATTTTAAAAGAAAACAAAATTTTCTCCCTTGTTGACATGGGTCTGTTACAATAACATAATTTCACACCCTTATAACATAAGTTTGCATCCTTTTTATTTGGATATCCAAGAGTCTCATTCATTCGGTGGTCAATATTCAAAAGATCCACCATTTAGTGGGTGCTTCCTATTTTATTAACTCATTCCATATTTACATGTTGTTTAGAGTGAGTACACTCTCATTCTACTACGAATAGTATATCTACTCTCTAGATTATCCGTGTTCACAAGTTAAAGACTCCATGGAAGAGAACTCCTAGCCATAAGAAGATATAGTTTTCTGTTGTAACATCACTTCACTTGCATTGTTGATCTTCATTAGTGTTAGTGTTATTGTTATTGAGAGAGAAAGTTATAACATTTCCTTTGTGATAATGGAAAATGTTAAATCAATACACGCATTGATACAAATAATTTCAATGTGGAATTTCTCATTAATATTGTATACCTCTTATGTCATTGAATATTGTGGGAAAAACCTCCTTGAAATAGTGGCTCTCAATCTCATGCCATGTCTTGGGGTGGATAAAAATGTCTAGGAAAGTGTCCCTCCTGCTTGCTACACCCAAGTGAGTAAATTCCTAGCAATTTCAACATGTATTTGCATAGTATTCCTTTCTCCCATAGTCAAGGAGGATGGAATGAGATCTTCTATCACCATTACTATTCTTAAGCATTGGAAAATTATCAATCGCCATGCTGGAAAAAAATGTGCGGGTAAGTTTCTTTTTTCCTGCATTTTCACCTCTTTACCCACATTCACGTTCTCACTGTCATTGAATCATCTCATCTATTTCTCATTGTGTATTTATTATCCTAAATGGAAACCAAGAGAAAATCAAGCATGATAAAAAAATCCAGGAAAAAGCTAGAAAGCAACATAAAGAAGTTAGTCATGAAAGAAAGTACAAAGCACATGAGTGCATGAAAGTTTGTTAGCATGAAAAATATGAAACTTTCGGAAACAAAGGATAGTGAAATTTCCAAAAGAAAGAAGGAATGCTACTATGAAAAGTAGGAAACAAAGTGGGCACAGTTTCTAAAGGATGAAAAGGCATGTGAGTTGGGAAGGCAGGAAAATAAGGAGGAGAAAGAAAGAAACTTTCCATTCAGCTCATGAGAGCTCATTGGTTAAGAAATCTTAGTCATGAATCCATATCGACTATAAAAGAATTATAGCACTATGAAATTATGAATCCATATCGACTAGTCATGAATCCATGTCGACTATCCTTAAATCATGCAAATCTCATGCAAAAGTGGCGTATTGAGAGAAATATCAAAATATTTTATGTGAGATTGAGGTGGTGTAAGGGGGAAATATTGTGGTGTCTCTTGTTGTTTGTTGTGTGGGAGTGGATATTGAATGGGCTTTTGGTTGCTTTACATCCCTTTGTTTTATGCCCTTAGACCTAAATTTTCAGCCATCCCATGATTTGAGTTAAATCCAGCGATTGGGACTACTGAGTGTTTCCCTCTTTAAAATCTTGTTGATCACTCTAGGGGAGAGACTCTACACATTCCAAGAGAAGAGAAACCAATAGAGGTGGGAATAAAGAGGGATATTGGGACATTGGTGGGAAAATTTGCATTGGTAGTTGAAAGCTTCGGAAGTTGATGGCACAAAAGCAGAAAACTATAGACTAAGAATGAGAAGTATGTTCATAGGTCACGAGGACGAAGAGAAGTGTGACCCTATCCACAGAGAACAAAGATTATCTCAAAGCCAATATGCAATCTGCAAAATGCAACCATGGAGTAAGAATACATAAGATCTCTGTCTAAGAGTATATAACTGATATTTGTCATCATTCTTGAGCACAGAAAGAGCCAAAAAAGGCCATGCTGGTTTTCACAAATTGGTTTCTAGGGTAAAATCTGTGTTAGTTATGTGTATGTAATTGATGCTTCAGAATTAGTTTTCTTCCTCATTTCAATTACAGTTTGCAAGCAATATTGTAATACACAATCAAAATTAATTTTAAATAAAATAGCAAACAAAGAGAAACATTATAACTTTCTGTAAAAATAATTAAGCTCCATACTAGTGAAATGAGTTAGCCATAGGCCAAGCGATTATGGATCAGAACCAAGGGGCACCTCTGCATGGTTTATCTTTACCTGGTTTTATTTCAAAGAGGAATGAAAAAACTTCTTTTCCTCAATAGAAGTGGCTTAGCCTTCACTGGACAAGCAGGGTCCAATAGAACTGAATCGAAGCCTGAAGACTATGAAGGCTGATTATTTTAAATGCTAATGCTAATATAAGTTAAGATTTAGTATAAATTGTAAGCACAAGATGTGAATAAAAATCCCATCAACTACTAAGACATACCAATAGATATATGTATTTTATGTACTCGAATTAATGTTCCAAGAAAACAAAGAAACTATGAAGGACAAACAAAGAGCACAAAAAATTAAAGAAACCTTACCAATTTTCTTATATATATTCGTTGATATATTTCAATGTGTAGAGAAAAACGCAACTAGCTGAGGCAGTAATTAGTGTCTTGCAAATATCACTGATTTCTCCTAATATTTTTGAATTTTTCTGAGTTTTTTAGGTTGACGATGTTTCTGATACTTTCTTAGTTTTGTAGGTCCAAGTTTATGATTGCAGATGCAATATGCAAAATGAAACCATGGTGTAATGTCCCTCTTGCGCACCCTAAGTATTTCATGATTTTGATTGTATATTATACTCATCTTCTGGTGAGGAGCTCAAGGAAAAGGCCCCACCAGTAAGAATTTGAAATTAATACTATCTAAATTTCCTCGGAGACTTAAGAGTTGATGATGAGCAACTAAACCCACGAGGGAAAACACAAAAAAATATAATAAAAATAAAAGAAGAATGGTCAGGGAGCCTTGAGTTCGATAAGCGTAGCCCCGGCATCATCTTAACTAGGGCATCCTACACGATTCTCGTGTTGCCATATTTAGCCCCAATTAAAATACAAATAGCCAGTTGTTTTCAATTGTATTTAAGGCATGATGTAAGAGCCTTCAACTTAGTAACCTTGACAAGAGGGTCGATGGGTTATAGAAAGAACCAAAATAAAACAATACAAAGAATTAAGAGACTATATGTTATAGCCTCCCTAAAATAATCAAGAAGAAGAATATATCGGTGAGATATATTATACCTATCTATTATATGGAGTTATCCATATACAGATTAACGGTTATGTGTCTATCTACAAAAAGGGGTGATGAAAAAATTTCCTACTTGGTAGGAATAGTAACTATAGTAAATTATGGTGCATTCGCTTTAGTAGCAGTGATAGTAAAAGTTATAAGAAATTACCCAATAAAGAAGATGAGGTGTGATAGCAAACTGGTCATCTCATCCAAAAAACAACCATCACTTATGGAAATTTTATGTGGATATTTAATATCTGGATTTTTCGCAAAAGGAAAGAAATAAAATTAGAATATGCAGGACATCTAGAGATCCTCATCGAGGAGATTTTTCAGGCATGGGTGCCACGAGGGAGGTAGGTTCCCTGCTTTTGGATGCGATTAAGGAGGGAGGCTCTGGCCTGCAATAGTTAAAAAGAGTAAGGTATGCGTTAGGAAGGGGAACTCGGGGGTTTCTTGGAAGAGGATCCAGTTAGGGTTTTGAAGCAAGAGTCTTTTGGAAGGGCAACATTTTCACCTTTGGCTAGCGTCAATCTCTACCCAGGATGGCGTCTATTGAAGTGAGGGATCATAGATCCATTCTGGTATGCATTCTTCCAAGTAGTGTTTTTAGTTTTATAAACCTAAGTAAGACCATATGGATGTATGTCCCTGTCTGCATTTTTACCACTGCTAGTTTTATTTGAAAATAGATAAACATATGTGCGTGATGTTAACTATTTTGCCTATCGAAGGGATTTAAATCCATATGTCTTAGAGCTGAACTTCTACAACTATAGTTTGAAACTTTTGTGTTGTGTTTGGAGCCCGATCTAAATAGTTTAGAATGCATAGGCGACCCTTGTCTCCTTCAGATGCAAGGATTGTGCCTGTGCTTCCTCTAGAAATGAGACCGTGCTCTCTCTCTCGAGATCTGAGTCTGCCACCATTTTTTTTCTAGACCCAAAGTGCCTACGTTTTTATCAATAGCCAACAATCTGCGTTTTATGATGGACAGATTCTAATCTGAATCCCCGTTATATATTGCCCAGCTATCTGTGCTTTGTTTGTTAGGGATCGGCTGGGTCACGGCCCCATAATTTTCTTTTTTCCAAGCCATGGTTTTCTCTTTATGTGGTATGAACCCAACATTGTTGAGCTCATTCTAGTTCTACAAGTGCCTATTATGGAGCGTTTAGGTCTAAACTCTGTTGACTTTCTCTAACCTGAAATTGCGGTGTGGGAATTCATGCAAACTACCATGAAGCGCCTCAGTTCATTTTTTATCTGAGCATTAATAAATTTTCAAAGTCTGTGATTACCTTTGTTATAAGGTGGGATGTATTCTCCACTACTTGCGGTTGTTTTCTTTTAGAGCGAACCTGAAGGAACCATTGAAGAATTCTGACCACTTGCAATAACCAGATCTGAGGGTTCGAAGCTTCTGATACTCGCTTTATCATTATAACTCATAATGGGTCTTGATTTGGTACTTTTCCTTTATGATAAAATTTATATATATGTCAGCTTAATCTTGTGGAATATGGGTTAGTAGTGAGTCATTTTGCATACAGGATACGTGTGATGGCTACTTCTCGGCGATTCATTCCTTTGTCTATATTAAATAAACTATAAGAGTATTGTATAACATGAGGGTTTGGTAGATATGTTATGAGTGACGATTTATCCATAGGTGGAATTATTCATATACTATTTTAGTACTTGGAAGCTCAATTGCTTATTAAAGGGCGGATGAGTAGTCTCAATAATTTTCCATTGCAAAATTATTTATGTAGTGTTAAACTCCAATCCAAGGTAGTTCCATTTGAACCAATACTTTCGATTAAAATATGAACTTCTGATTAAATGTATTTCCATCAGAAACTAAAATATATGTAGTGTCAACCTCCAATCCAAGGTAGTTCCTTTAGGATCTAAAATGAATGAAGTATTAACCTCTGATCCAATGCACCTCCATTGGGTTCTAAAACATATGATGTATATTGGAAAAGATGAAATCCTAGTAGTTGCTGAATGTCAAGGGCATGGAGTATTTGGTTTCTTGTCAGCCTCATTTATCATTTTGTTACATTTGGATGTTCGATCAGTTTAGTAACTATGGGTTGGATGCCTATCTTTGTTAGTATACCTGAAATAATTTGTTAGAATTCAGGTTGTAGTTTGATATTAGTAGTGAATAGCTTAGAAGGACTCTTGACAAGAGAGCATATGAGAAGAACAAAAATGAAAGTATGGAAACAATGATGTCGTGGATTGTAACATTTTTAAATGAAATAAATGTCATGGGATGTGATGGTTTGGTGGACATAGCCCATGGATTGGGTGAACCATGTACTCCGGTGTCTCTCTCTCTTGTCTATGCCTCATGTTTGTTTATCTTCGTGTCTTCGGGTGTTGTTGGGTCTACATGTTTTACTTTCTTCCTATTATTTCTATACGTATGATTCCATGCTGCAAATGGACTGTAGTAATGTAAATGATAATTCAAAAATGTTTTTGTTATCATAATGTTTTATCAGAGCACGATGATGATGCACGATGATGATGCAATACTGGTGGTTATGAATAATAACTTGGGGATTTTATATTAAAGAAAATTGTTGAAAGTTTGTTTTACAATGCATGTGTTTTGACACTATCAAATTTGAGTGAACATGTTTTACATGAAATTCCATGTAAATATGCTGCTAATAGGATTGAATCGTTTTGTAGTAACAACCAAACAAACATTTCCCCCTTTTCACACATAACGACATTGAGGTATAAGGGGCTAATTATAGAATTGTTTTTAAGGACACCTTAAGGATGAAATGTGGGTATACTACACCTCTTAAGTCACAAATGATAATACATAATAATTATATTAGGATGACTAATGTATGGTTGATGGAACATTGTAAAGATGTTCGACTAATCTTAAGGGACGGTTGCCTCCTATGTCTCCTTTATTCAATTTAAGATAAACTTTAACCACATCATCTCTACTTAAAATGATGATATATCTATAACTCAACACCATTAAAATATATTTATATCCCAGATAAAAACCCATAATTGGGATGGTAAATTAAATCAGGAACCCTTATGATAGTTCACAAGTAAATGTATCATTAAAATGTGGTTAAACGAAGTAAGCATGTATTTAGAATGATAGTTGGAAGTTGCAGATAGATGAATTAAACATATTCACAAACACATTGTAGGTCACAAAGTGTATGCTATTATTAAAAGATTTGCATTAGAGGTGTATGTGTCGTAGTCACCAGATAAATCCTGCACGGGGAAACAAAAGTCTAAAAAAGGTGACCTTGCCATGGGTTTTGAAGTTTCATAAATATGTGTGTCAAGAATAATTAACAATGCTACATGTTTTTCTTGATAAGCAAATCTGAACTGTGGAGGAATGCTTGAAAGTAGCACTAGGGGTGTGGTTGTTCATTACTTTTTGAAAAATGGATACTCTTTTATCTTGGGAGATGTTACATCTTCTGTCTCGATTTGAAATATTATTAATTACATGAACCTCTTGAAAATTTTACCCCATTAATTCTGTAACTTTCCCTAAGGAATTATGGGTACATTGCACATGGAGTAAGAATCCACAAAATCTCTGTCTAAGAGTATATAGCTGATATTTGTCATCAATCATGAGCAACGAAAGAGCCAAACAAAGACCATGCTGGTTTTCACAAATGGGTTTCCACGGTAAAATCTGTGTTAGTTTTGTGTATGTAATTGATGCTTCAGAATTGGTTTTCTTCCTCATTTCAATTACAGTTTGCAAGTAATATTGCAATACACAGTCATAATTAATTTGCAATGAAATAGAAAACATAGAGAAACATTATAGCTTTCTGGAAAAATAATTAAGGTCCATACTGGTGAAATGACTCAGCCATAGGATGAGTGATTATCAATCAGAACCAAGGACCATGTCAACATGGTTTATCTTTACCTGGTTTTATTTCAAAGAGGAATGGAAAAACTTATTGTCCTCTATAGAAGTGGCTTACCCTTCACTGGACAAGCAGGGTCCAATAGAGATGAATCCAAGCCTCAAGACTATGAAGGCTGATTATTTTAAATGCTGATCTGAATATAAGTTAAGATTTGATATAAATTGTAAGCACTAGATGTGAATAATAATCCCATCAACTACTAAGCCATACCATCAGATATATGTATTTTATGTACTCAAATTAATGTTCCAAGAAAACAAAGAAACTATGAAGGACAAACAAAGAGCACAAAAAATTAGAGAAACCTTACCAAGTTGCTTATATATATTTGTTGATACATTTGAATGTGTATAGAAAAAAGAAACTAGATTAGGTATTAATTAGTGTGTTGTAAATATCACTGATTTCTCTTGATATTTCTGAATTTTTCTGAGTATTTTAGGTTGACGATGTTTTTGATACTTTCTTAGTTTTTTAGGTCCAAGTTTATGATTGTAGATGCAATCTGCAAAATGCAACCATGGAGTAAGAATACACAAAATCTCTCTCTAAGAGTATATAGCCGATATTTGTCATCATTCTTGAGCACAGAAAGAGCTAAACAAAGGCCATGCTGGTTTTCACAAATAGGTATCGAGGTTAAAATCTGTGTTAGTTCTGTGTATGTAATTGATGATTTAGAATTGGTTTGCATGGTTTATCTTTACCTAATTTTATTTCAAAGAGGAATGAAAAAACTTCTTTTCCTCAATAGAAGTGGCTTACCCTTCATTGGGCAATCAGATTCCCCAATCCATAGAGCTGAATCCAAGCCTCAAGACTATGAAGGATGATTATTTTAAATGCTAATGCTAATATACATTAATATTCAGTATAAATTGTAAGCACTATATGTGAATAAAAATCCCATCAACTACGAAGCCATACCAGCAGATATATGTATTTTATGTACTTGAACTAATGTTCCAAGAAAACAAAGAAACTATGAAGGACAAATAAAGAGCAAAAGAAAATAGAGAAACCTTACCAAGTTGCTTATATATATATATTTGTTGATGCATTTCAATGTGTAGAGAAAAAAGCAACTAGCTGAGGCACTAATTAGTGTGTTCCAAATATCACCGATTTCTCCTGATATTTTTTAATTTTTCTGAGTTTTTTAGGTTGACGATGTTTCTGATACTTTCTTAGTTCTTTAGGTTCAAGTTTATGATTGTAGATATCTTCGAATAATTTATGCTATTGTCCCCAATAATTTATGTGGGAGAACAATGGTGTTAGAAAAATGGTTGCCCTCTGAGCACATTGGTGTTAGGCATCTAAAGTGGCAAGAAAAATTGATGATCTAACTCTACCCTACTTTTGGGTAGAAAGGAATTCCTTGACTCAACCGAGGAGGCTTGAGGGGAACCATGTAGGAGTTATGATATCAATATTAAGAGCTAGGGAAAGCTAAACATCTGGAAGACAGGACGTTATTTGATGTTACTAAGGAGAAAAATTTTGACTAGTGGTTGAAAGGGAGATTAACATCAGAAATAGGTGTAAGTCGACACAAGAATTGGTAAAAGAACTCAAGGGAGAGTTTAAAAGATAATGAAATGAAAGATGTGTTAACAGATTTTCCAAGTCATTAGACGGTTACATGTCTTAATGTGTAAATGTGAAAGAAATGTTTACCTTATGTGAATGACTAGACAAGTATCAAAGTGGATTACTTATGAATCAATTACGTTATTGACAAATAATTATGTATTATGGTGATAAAAATAAAATTAAAGACTAGAAGATGATTCCATAATTCACAAATATGATGATGCAAAAGGACTTGTTGTTTATGGTTTAAGTTAAATTATGGAATTTTGACTTGTTTGACTAAACGAATTATGGGATAGACCTGATCTTGTTACAGGAAACTACAGGTTCTAAAGAATAACAACTTACGAATATTAGGAAAGATCCATGATGACCAGAATAGAAAGATACAAAGCAAGAGATGATGACCCAAGAGGTGAAGAAAAATTGTTGCAAAACAAGAACACTGAGGACAGTGTTGTTTTCAATGGGGAAAGGATGTGATATCCATCTTGTGTACCATAAATATTTGTTAAATTATGATTGAACATTGTATTCATTTTCTGGTGAGGAGCGCAAGGCCAAGTCCCCACCAGTAAAACATTGTCATTAATACGATCTAAGTTGTAGACTTATGGGACTTAAGATAGGGACACAGCTTCTCGACAGAAAACGGAATCCCAAGGCCGAAAGGGAATGGTTAGGGAGCCCTGATTCCAATATCATAGTTTTAGCATCATCTTGAATATGGCATCCTATAGAGATTCTTATTTTCTCCATATTTAGTGAAGTAAATAATATAGCCTAATTATTAGTATTCAAAAATAAATAAGCCACTGTATAAGAGGTTACCACCATATTAACCTCGACAAAAGGATCAACAAGTTACCTAGAAGGATAGAAGAAGAAAATATTATTATGCAGGAACTATATGTTATAGTCTACTTAAAATGCCATCATATACATACCATTATACCTCGATGAAAATATTGGGGACATATATGGAGTATTATATGGAACTATTGACTATATATATATTATATATATATTGAAGGGTGATAGTGATATTTTTCTTACATTGATAGGAAAGTTTTATATACATATTATGTTATGGCATTGAAGAACACACTCCCTTTAATAGAGATGTTAGTAAAATTTTAAATAATGAAGTTTAAACCAAAGAATATGGGGCTAAGGAGAGAGGGGGGCTTATTTTACTTCCAAATAAGCATCTAGGAACTTATAGAAACTAAACTTAGTTTTAGTATTTTTCAAAAAAAGAAACGAATCAAAATCCAAACCAGGAGGAAGATCGTGATCTAGG
>LPNX010385446.1:7468-66284 GCA_001517045.1 Pseudotsuga menziesii | reverse complement strand
TGATTGAGAAATTCAACAAGAGTTTGAGGTTTTTACCTGGAAAAATTATTGTGCCAGTATGTGCTACCTGATCACAATTGCAAATACTAGAAAATTGTAGTGAAGAATGGAAGGACTTCTACACCTTAACTACATTGCTAATTTGGCAGTGATCAATCATAGCGGCATTCCAAGGTATGGAAACTCTGAGACGAATGGAATCTCAAGGTTAGATCTAAGCATGTAACCATGCACAGATATTATGTAGTGACTATGTGAGTCTTGAGCAATAGATCTAGCAAGACATATCTCCTTATAAATCTCCAAGGTCAGATTTTTATTCTGTTTGAAGTACTCTTTATGATGAGCCAACATGTTTTGTATAATCACTCTAATCTGACTTATAAAACTAGATCATTTTTCTTCTTTAGTTGAAGCATTGAAGGATATGTACTTGTGAGTCTCCTTCGACTGTTGGAAGCTTGTTGTGAGACAAATTTTAATTGTTTTGTTCCGAACTCTAGTATAACACACAAAGTTATGTATTCGAACTAAGGCTTTATATCTACCTGCTTTTAAATCTGACTTTTAACCCACCATTATGTGCGTTGAAGGCTTCTCTGCCAGTGGATTATGAACTCAGATATCGGCAGGGTTAGCTCACTGTTGGTGATGTGTCTTGGAATGGTTTGATCTGGTTTTTAATTCTTATGTAAATTGTTAAAATAAACCTAGCCTTGTTTTATAGATCTGAGGTCACTAAATACAAGGCGGCCATATTACTTGGATAGTATTCAGCCTGGTAGTATTTTTGTAGTCCTTATGGAAAATTAATTACCTCTACTCGTATTGATATGAATGTACTTGGAACAGTTGGATCGTAACTAGTTACGCTCCATCTTGCAAATCGATAAAGTCTAGTTGTTTTGTAGATTACCCTGGAATTGATACGACAGAGATCGTATCCCTTCAGATATGATTTTATTTATCAATTTCATTTGGATTTTAGATCGAGTTTTATATATCTGGATTTGTAAATTACCATGGCATCAATATGACATGGATCATATTCCCCTTTCGATATGCAAATATCTATAACTACCATTGTGCATAGATCTATTGCATATAGTGTCAATATCGTATCCTTTCAAATCCGAAATCGTGGCTAAGTTGTTTGGTTTTATAGTTATAAATTATAAAGTACAGTGCTTTTTATATCGTGTTCCTTTGAGGTATGAAACTGTTTATAACTTCAGATTATATAGATATGAATAAAAAATATACCCTCGCGTCGATATGATAGAGTTTGTACTCCGGCTGATACAAACTTATCTATAACTACCGTTTAAGTATAGACCTAATACAACGGTGTATATATCATATTCTCTTACATACAAAATCGTTGCTAACTTCCATTGATTTTATAGTTATGAACTCTATCTAGTACAATGATGTCTTTATTGTATTCTACTTGGATATGAATTTTTTTATGTAACCTCTACCTTGTTTTTCTAGATCAGAATCTATTATATCAATGGGCATTAATATGACTCAAGTTGTGTTTGAATGAATACGAAATTTCATAGCTACATTTATAGGTCGATAACCTCTATACGTGTTTCTATGAAGACCTCCTTAGCGGTATTCAAGGTATGTTTCTTTTCTTCAGGATGTTAGACCCTTGTATTATGATGATTCCGATCTAGAGCATGCATTAGCAGGGGCACACAGTCCTGGTTGTTTGTAGATCGGACTTTGAGACACATATATAACCTAAACATTATAGGTATTTAAAAACTAATTATTTGAGTCAATATGAATCGAGGAGAGCTGGTGAGTCTGATATTTTAGTCTTGAGCATTTATTTCCTTGCATGTATTTTATGGACCCAATGTTTGTAGATTGGGTATGTTTATGGAGTAATGATGACTCCTAGTTTGTTTTAGAAGAGGTTCTTTAGAAAAAAATGATAGATGTTCATGAGAGTAAAACCATAGGACTGCAAACAACAATAGTGTTCCAACATATTATAAAGTACTATGTGAAGAGGGAGTTTCTTGAGATATAATAGAAATGTATGGCAAGAATTTTATTGTTGCAGATTGTAATCCATTAATTAAAAAAAATGTCACAAGATGTGATAGTTTGGTGGACATAGCCCAGGGATTTGGGCAAAACACATACATTGGCATCCCTCTTGTCTTGTGTTTAAATGGTGTATCTTCCTTGTTTTTTTTTTTTAAATTTCTCTTATGTTGAGCAACCTTGTCAATTAATTAAACACTGCATAATGATAATCATGAAAAGTTATTGGTATAGTAATGATTTCTGATATGCACACTAGTATTGTTAAAAGGCACTATGAATTTCTTGTCCGCGTAGTAGTACTATTTAAAGGTTATGAACAATAAATTATTGGAATTCAAATTAAGATATGGTCTTCATCATGACTAATATATGGATGATTGAAGATTACAAATGGATACGAATAAAGGCATACCTCTTATGGTTAATTAGTTAGAGACAAAAAAGAAGAGTGCCTAATTTAGAACACCTTTGCTTAAATGGGAAGGTAATGTTATAACTCTACACCTTTGACAATAGACACATCATGGTTATAGATTGATGATTTAAATAGTTAATTGTAAATCACTTAGAGGCACATAGTCTAAGAGTTCAGTACAGTATATGTTGAAATGTGTTTAAATGGGTACATTATAATAATGATAATTTGAGGCTAATTATAAGCGTTCCGCTATTGAGAGGAAAACATATGTGTTTAGAAAAAAACAAACTACAATGCATCATGTGTATGATTCGATGGTAAAGTTTTGTTTCATTATAATTCACACGGGCAAGAATATCATATTACCAAGTAAGTCTTTCAGGGCAAGACTAAGCTCTATTAAGGAATGATATCGAGGTAGGAATATTTTATGCAATTGTATCGAAGGTATAAGTTGTTATAATAGGAAATTTTGATATCATTTATGGCCTAATTATGTGACGATTGTTTTTTTTTTATAACCTAGTAGACAGTTGATTTGGGTAGTGGTAAAAGTTGAAATTATGGAATAAGGTCCCTACCTAACATGTTAATCACACATCAACATTAATCTTATAAAGAATCTGAAATGATCAAGTTAGCACCATTTGATTCATGACGTTTCAGTGATTAGTTCACAATATATTGAGGATGGCTGTTAAAAAGATACTTAGTATTTTAAAAGAAAACAAAATTTTTTCCCTTGTTGACATGGGTCTGTTACAATCACATAATTTCACACCCTTATAACATAAGTGTGCATCCTTTTTATTCGGATATCCAAGAATCTCATTCATTCGGTGTCAATATTCAAAAGATCCACCATTTAGTGGGTGCTTCCTATTTTATTAACTCATTCTAGATTTACATGTTGTTTAGAGGGAGTACACTCTCATTCTACTGCAAATAGTATACCTACTCTCTAGATTATCCGTGTTCAAAAGTTAAAGATTCCATGGAAGAGAACCCCTAGCCATAAGAAGATATAGTTTTCTATTGTAACGTCACTTCACTTGTATTGTTGATCTTCATTAGTGTTAGTGTTATTGTTATTAAGAGATAAATTTATAACATTTCCTTTGTGATCATGGAGAATGTTAAATCAATACATGCATTGATACAAATAATTTCAATGTGGAATTTCTCATTAATATTGTATACCTCTTATGTCGTTGAATATTGTGGGAAGAGCCTCCTTGAAATAGTCGCTCTCAGTCTCATGCCATGTCTTGGGGTGGATAAAAATGTCTAGGAAGGCGTCCCTCCTGCTTGCTACACCCAAGTGAGTAAATTCCTAGCAATGTCAACATGTATTTGCATAGTATTCCTTTCTCCCATAGTCAAGGAGGATGGAATGAGATCTGCTATCACCATTACTATTCTTAAGCATTGGAAAATTATCAATCGCCATGCTAGACAAAAATGTGTGGGTAAGTTTCTTTTTTCCTGCATTTTAACCTCTTTACCGACATTCACGTTCTCACTATCATTGAATCATCTCATCTATTTCTCATTGTGTATTTATTATCCTAAATGGAAACCAAGAGAAAATCAAGCAAGATCCAAAAATCCAGGAAAAAGCTAGAAAGCAACATAAAGAAGTTACTCATAAAAGCAAGTACAAAGCACATAAGTGCATGAAAGTTTGTTAGCATGAAAAATATGAAACTTTAGGAAAGAAACTATAGTGAAATTTCCAAAAGAAAGAAGGAATGGTACTATGAAAAGTAGGAAATAAAGTGGGCACAGTTTGTAAAGGAGAAAAAGGCATGCGAGTTGGGAAGGTAAGAAAATAAGGAGGAGAAAGAAAGCAAGTTTCCATTCAGCACATGAGGGTTCATTGGTTAAGAAAGCTTGGTCATGAATCCATATCGACCATAAAAGAATTATATCACTGTCAAATTATGAACCAAAGGAGATTATGAGGATGGAGAATAGCTTACAGTGAAAGAATAACGAGGAAAGATGAATTATAGCATAAAAATCGACAAAAATGCATTATGAAATTAATGATGGAAGAAACGCCAATTGGAAATATAATAAACTAGTAACCCTTATCATTAATCTATGTATGAACAATACATAATACAATGGAGAAAATTCAAATAACCTAGGAGGATTTCAATCCTTGAATGTAGACATGACTAACTTAGGAAATGTCATCGATGTAGACACCACTAGTGCAACTATGGACAACATAATCAATTACCTAATTTGGTAGGTGTACATGGGAACATTTATCCTTAAATCATGCAAATACCATGCAAAAGTGGCGTATTAGGAGACTTAGCTAACTGAAAATGACCATCAAAGCTAACTTCACTTAGATGAAGGTGAACTAAAGGTGAGACTCCAAGAACTCTCAGTGGCATCCTAAAATATAGGGATTGGTATCATAGGTCCTAAACTCATTAATGAGGGCACATCAAGTCGGTAGTGGGCCCTATATAACATCTGCATACAACTAGGAAAGCGATAACATCATCCTGAACTAGGAAAGTGACTAAACGAACATGGTGGAGAAGGGAGGATTATCAAAAAATTGTAACACCCTCCCTTAATCCAAACTTGGACATCCTGGTCATTGACAACCTAAGAGGCACATTCTGTAGCCTAGTAAGGGGATATGTGTAAGTCCTTCTGTGCTCATCCTTTTTAAGATGGAACTATTTTGGTTCTTGTTAAATGAATTATCTCTCATAAACTGCAAGTTATGGATGCATCATTTAAGAGTTATCCATGGATGAGTTATGAATTATCGCATCAATTTTTTTTTATATTCTTTTTTTTTCTAATAGTTTCGTATTTTTTTCATTTGTAAAGAGTGCCATAGAATGACACTTATGCAATATGAAAAAGCATAAATACTTGTCCACCCCAAAATAATTATTTACTGAATATTTTGAAGCCCCAGATATGAAGAATGCCTATGATGAAGAAATTGATCTGAAAGTTAAGGAAATAATTGTGTCATTAGAGTTCCCCGAAGATGATAGATGACATGGAGAATTTATTCTGAACAATGGATAACCCTAAAATTTGGGCGAAACTTAAAGGAACAATTGATTAATGGAAAAGATATATCTCCCTCTAGAAGTGCTGGAGAATTCGTGATCATGGTGAATGTTAAGTTAATGCAGGCATTGATAATAATAGTTGTAATGTGGAACGTATCATTAATATTGCAGACATCTTATGGTGTTGAATATAGAGTCCCCTTAACATAGTGGCTCTTAGTCTCATGCAATGTCTCAGGGTAGATAAAATTTCCTAGGAAAACATCTCTCGTGCTTGGTACACCCAACTGAGCAAATTCCTTGCAATCCAAACATGTATTTGCACAATATTCATTTCTCCGATAGTCAAGGAGGATGGAATTGGCCCTATTGTTGCCATTATTATTCTTGAGCATTACAAAATTGTAAATCGCCACACTTGACATAAATGCGGGACTAAGTTTATTTGTTCTTGCATTATCATATCTTCACTCACATTCACATTCTCACTATCATTGAACCTTCTCATATATTTCTTATTGCATATTTATTATCTTGAATGGAAACTAGGAGAAAATCAAGCAAGATCGAGGAATCTAGGAAAAAGAAACAAAGCAACATAAAGCCATCAATCATAAAAGTAAGTACAAAGCATACAAGTGCAGGAAAATTTGTTAGCATGAAAAGCAAGAAACTTTAGGAAAGCAAGGAGGGAGTAATTTCCAAAGAGATAAGGCGTGCTAGTCTAAACTGTAGGATACAAAGAGGGCATAATTTAGAAAGGGAGAAAAGGCATGTGAGTTGGGAAGGAAGGAAAGTAAGGAGGAGAAAGAAAGCAAGTTTTTGTTCAGCTCATGAGGGATCATTGGTCAAGGAAGCTTGGTCATGAATCCATATCGCCTATAAAAGAATGATAGCATCGTGAAATTATGAACCATAGGAGATCATCAAGATGTAGAATACCTTAGAGTTAAAGAATTAGGAAGAAAGATGAATTATAGTGTAAAAAGTGGCAAAAATGCACTATGAAATTAATCATGGAAGAAACACCAATAGACAACATTAAACTCGCAACCCTTATCATTAATTTGTGTATGAACAATACAAATACAATGGAGGAAATTGAAATAACGCAGGAGGATTCAAATCCCTACTTGTAAACATGATTAACTTATGAAATATCATTAGTGTAGACATCACTAGTGCAACTATGGACAACTCAATCGCTTAACAATCAATTAACTGAGTTAATAATCAATTAACTGATTTAGTAATCAATTAACTCAATTGGTAGGTCTCCATGAGCTCATTTATCCTTATGTCATGCAAATCCCATGCAAAAATGGCGCATTAAGAGTCTTGGCTAACTCAAATTCCATGCTCATCCTAGAGGTGACACTTCTCTTTTATAAAAATAAAAATAAAAATGTTATAAACAATAACATGTCACTCAAATTAGATTTAAAATATTGTCTCAAAGGTGACAGGTGTACTTAAAAAAAAAAGGCTATAAAAAATAACATGTCCACTCAAATTAGATTTAAAATATTTTTTAAAACTACTACAAATTAAAACCATAAGACATTCTCTTCACATTTCATCAACATTTCCACTTTAAGTAAACAGTTTGGATTTTAAATAAACAGTTTGCAGTTTCTCAAGTAAGCAATTATGAAGAACGCTTCTGATACAGAAATCGATCTGAAAGTTAAGCAAATAACTGCGTCATTACAGCCCCCTCATACTGTATTTTATGACGTTGAGCCGCAAAGATTATTGTGAAGCAACTCATAACCCTAAAATGTGGGCGAAACTTAAACCAGCAATTGATAAAACGGTAAAAGGATTAATGGAAAAGATACATATCGCTCTGGAAGCGTTAGAGAATTCTGAATTTTATAAAGAGTTCATGGAACAAATGCAGGACCCAGAAATATTGGAACAAATACAAAGGGTGAGAGGCACAGACCCACATCATTCACATTTACAAATGGTTTTCTATGGCATTGGGAAAATCGACCCTCAAAATCAGGACCCGGTACAGCCATTCACGAAGTCAGATGCAGTTAGGTTTTGCGATTTTAATGAAAGAGAATTTGACTTCGTGAATGAAATCGTGTTGTACGATCCAATTCTTTCCACAATAGAGCGAACGGCTATAAATGAACTCGGCTGCACGGTTCTTCATGATAATGAATTCGGCAAACGAACCGTGGACAGACCCACTATATTCTTCATGCCTAACTGCCCCTTTTATCTCCATGACAATGTATTGGGGGCAAATAGGCCGCCTGCAAATTTGAATAAGATTATTGTGTTATCTTACACTTTTCAAGATTTTCCAAATGACAAATCTCTCGGTTTCACAAAAGTCGATGCCGTCCGAAGCAGTGACCGTTTACTGCATGAAGTGCGGCTGCCGCAAACAGATATTAGACCTGCTGTGTATGAAGAACCGTTTAAAGATTTTAGTTGGCATTTCTTTGCCTGGGATGGTTCATTGGAGGATCTCAACAAATTAGAGGAACCCTCCCTCTGTTTAAAAAAATAGGATGGTTCATCGGAGGATTTCTAACAAATTCGATACATTGTCGGACTTTCTCTATTGAAATTGGTGTGTGATAGAGCACCTCTACGCAATCAAACCATTTATGTGGAGAATCTTTCTTAAGCACTGACACTGACTTCCGCTGACTTCGCCTCAGTGTTTTAATGTTGGACTTCTCAAAGTATGTTGAATTCAGACTTCTGCACAACTGCACTTGGGGTACCAAAACAATAATGTGTGGTTTTTCAATCTCATCAACATCAAAATTGTATTCTCTCCCTATGACCTTCAAGGACATGTGTTTTTCATTATCTTCAATGTAACTACATATTTCTTCAATGGTTTCCTTCAAAATTGTAGTCTGCCCCTATGACCCTCAAGGGCATATGCTTTTCATTATCTTCAATGCAATTACTTATTTCTTCGATGGTTTCCTTCAAACTTGTAAAATTACTTATTTTGAGTAGGACCCATTTTCTTGGGTATATAAAGCTCTTCATGATTTTCCTACATTGCATGATGTAGATCATTTTGATGATAAACAGGTAGTGAAATGTTTGCAATGCATTGTTGATCTGGTGCCTATAATTTTTAAGGGAACTTTAAAATATTAGGGTTGTACTTGGTTTGGAAAAATAAATAAAGTATGCGGATCCTATGAGAGTTGCTTCTTAGAAGGAAAAGCCCATGAGAAGTTGGTGGAAGAAAATGGTTGGTCCTCAATGACTTCTTTCAAGCGGCTTCCTTGTACAACTATAATAGGCTTGAGGAAACAAAATCCTATCTTCCTTTGTAAATATTAGATATGAATCCATCTAATCTAGATGGATTTCCCTCATCCATCTCTATTACAGAAACTATCATCTAAGTTTAGGCATTGGTCAAACATCTTCTCTCAAGCCCAATAAATCTGACAAGTAGCAATGTCAATACATTTCTAAGTGGACATCTTTTGTTCCTTGGTCATTCCTTATAAACAAACACCATTTTT
Organism: Pseudotsuga menziesii; assembly: GCA_001517045.1. Classification (NCBI taxonomy): domain Eukaryota; kingdom Viridiplantae; phylum Streptophyta; class Pinopsida; order Pinales; family Pinaceae; genus Pseudotsuga; species Pseudotsuga menziesii. The sequence goes on along the minus strand of LPNX010385446.1, from coordinate 57,225 downwards.
TAGTATGTGATAAACTCCCCTATAATATACCCTTTCACGTTGACCCTTCGATTTGGCATCTCAACAAAACAAAATTGGGGATCCTTAGATGTTGGCACTTAAACAAATAGTTTGTTGGTAATTTCTCGAGTCAAAGCTAGTGGATCCTTGCTCTCAATCAGGTATCATAGGAAAGGCAACCTTTGTTAACTTTGAGCAGGGTTAAAATCTTGGTGACCCTAGATTATATTCCTTCTTCAAACGGATTATATTATAGTTGTTGGTTGACCTATATTACAGTTGTTGGTTGACCTATTTGAGCTTGATGTTCATAAATCCATTTTGTGCTTCTTCTCTATCCACTTGAACTTATGTTCCTAACCCCTTCTTCTCTTGAACCCTTCTTACACCCAAACTATCCCTTGGATTCCTTTGAAACTCTTGCCCAATCACATGTGTTCATTTCCTTTCCCACTCATAGTGATTTCCATGTGCACACATTATACTTACTATGGCGTGATTAAATTGCACTTGTCACTTTCATGCACATTCTTTTTATGCATGATAGCTTTCATTCTTCCTATCACACATTAGCTCCTATTGAATTCCCATGCCAGGATAACAATATTACAATCATGCATTATCATTTTCATTACTGTCATGCCCATATGTACCACTCATTAGGCACACATCAAGTTATATTCCACTCATTTATACAACACTCACCTTCACTACACTTATTTATATCACACTTGTATCAAAATCCCATAATGCACTCATAAACTTATAGAAAATACATTCTTGCATCAACAATTAATGATCAAACCCAACATTCAATGACCATAAGTACACCCCCTTTCCTTTTAAAAAGTGAGAACCTAACATGAAACAACATTTTTCATCACAATCACTAGCTTTTAAGCTTATGATCTCTAACAAGAAGTTCAAAAGACATTGAGGATCAATATTTACTTACTCCATAGTATATATGAAATTTTCTATTCATTGGTTGGGATGTTTTCTTGCTAATGGGGAACTTAGTTCTTACTAATCTACACTATATATTATAATATTTTTATTAATAACATGAAAATATTTCTAACCCTAAATTAATTAAAGTATTAAATTGATTTCATACATTAATGGTTTGGTGCTGAATGGTTAACATTTGAACCTAAAACCATAATTATATGAGTATATTATGTGATAGTTTTCTTAAAAGAACTTGTAAAATCTAAATCTTATATATTTATATAATAAATAAGAACTTAATATGTATTAATAAATATATCATACAACTATCATATAGAGAGGAATTTCTTGATATGAAATATAAATTGTTCAATGATACATTATAAATAACCTAAACCTTCCAACCCATTAAAAGGTCAAATCTTAAAAATATATTAAAATTTTCTTTAAATGAACCAAAAAATAGAAGGATAAATATATTTGAGAAAGATGACCTTGTTTTAAAGCACATCTTTATATTGTTAGCAGGTAATTCCCTATCAAAGTCATGAATATTGAATATTCTTAAGGCACCATAATGTTTATTTATAGTATTGTCATATTTTGTTGTTTAATTTCATTATTTTCGTATGAGTTACAAATAGTTGGACATGTACTCAATACTTATATAAATGGTGAGAGAATGCATTGGTCAATCATTTTCATCTAGGGTTGACATATCACCTCATAATTAAGGATCACATATCAAGTTAAATGTTCTTAATGTGAAATTTGTTTATTTGTTTATTTTGATTGTTTCTTATGTTTTGTGGGAATCTAAAATATTAGAAATATGTATGCAAAATTTTACGTTGATCACCACCCTTACATGAGATCCAAAAATGTATTTCATTACATCAGCCTCTTTCATCTTCAAATATATTCTCAAGAGCACATTTCTAACTACTTATGGTCCTACCATAAATTAGTACCAATTGCCTAGTTGGGCTTATTTAGTAAAGGCGGCTCTTTTACATTTAATAACTATCTACTATAATCTGATGGGTCTTTATTCATGGATGATGCCCACATATATAAATTGACTAACTCCTATATATCCTAAAGTAGAGAAGTTATGGTAGGACCCCAGCATGACTTCCGCCCTCAAGAGCATTTTTTTCCTCAAGACTAAAATTTAGGGAATTGCTCTAGAATCACAATTATTTCCCATGTAGCATCGTCTAGATTCATATATTCCTTCGAGATTGGGAATTCTCAAGTCATGTTCTAGTGTAACTCACACACTTTTGTATTATTTCTTCCTTCTAGAGTCAAATGGATCTGTTTTCATTAAGCTCTAGTAACTTGGTTTGAAGTTTGTACTTTGATACCACGACCTTCTTGGGACAAGACACATGAAGTATGGGATGAATAGTGGATTGGTCTAGAGCATAAAGCTTGTAAGCCATCTATTGAATGCATAGGATATTATTGTAGCATCCATAGAATGCCAATGCCAATTTCTAATGGATTTTACCTTTGAGTAATGTTTATTTATAAGTTTCAAGGTGAAGAAACATGTGCTAACCTTTCGTGCTCCCCTTGTTTCACTCTTTTTTGAGGTATAATCAAATTGCATTAAGTGTACTGATGACTTCTATTTGATCATCCATTTCGAGGTGATATGTGGTGCTTAGATTCAACTTGGTACCTTGAAGTTCAAACAACTACTATCAAAATTTGATCATGAATGTGGGGTCCCAATTAGAGACAATGAAAGAGAGCATTGCATGTAAGTTAAAAGTTTGGTCCATGAGGACTTGGACCATTAATGATGGCGTAAAAGGTTGTGACAAGGAACAAAAATGAGCACACTTGGAAAAATGATATCCTACCACCATCATTACTTATTTGTTGCCATCTTTGGGAGTCCCACTACAAAATCCATAGAGATCATAGTACATTTATGTGTTTGGATTAGTAGTGGCTGAAATTCCCCCAATAATTTCAATCTCTCACCCTTATGTCTTTAGTGAGTGTTACACACCACAATAAAATTCTGCAATATGCATGGTTTCATTGAAGTTCATAAGATCGAGTGCTTATCTATTTTATAGATTTTATTACAGCTTGAGCGACCTATTGTAGATGATGAATTTAACTCCTCTAAGATCCTTTATTTCAAAACAAATTTCTTTACTAGAAATATGTGCTCTTTATACGTTTATCTATATTGGTTCCTTCTATACCCTTTAAGTGGTTTGGCTCTTCTCGAACCCTTTGGATGGGTGGATGAAAATTGAGGTTCTTTGTGTTCCCCTGTTGAGTTATATTCTTCAGCTTCCAACTCAAAATCTATATTCTTTGGTTATTCTTCCTTTGGTTGGAATTCTTGTTTTATAGGAAGTTTAGCATCTCTAAATACAATATCCCAACTCTAAACAATTTTCTTAGTAGGACTATGTCATGCAAGAAAAAACGCTAAGATAAACATTACTTGAGAGAGATATTGTGAAAGAGGCGCATATCATACCTACTCTTATGATTGATAACTTATGCGAAGCTTGTTATATATCCTTTCCCGTCTTCTAGCGTGTTGTCGTCATGGAAGGATAATGCAGACTGCACCATCTACTTAATTGAAGATGTCGATCCTACACATGATGCAAAAAAAAATTGGATAAGGACATATGAAAGGAGAGGAGGTCAATACTAGCTAAGGAGTGCCAACAATATCTCTTATATTAGAGAATGGATTTATCTCCTCCGTTAAAGTATAAACGGTCGATTGCCACACACCTCAAAACACCATATAAAAAAAATTTATATAACATATATATCTATACAAAAATCATTAAAGTCCCTACATTGTGCTAAAAAAATTTGTCATTTACTACTACATTACCAGTTTTGCAATGTATATGTTTGCTAAGGGAACAATATCACAAGGTTTTGCTCAGCCTACAGGTCATATTTAGTATTAAATTATCTTGTTCTCCAATTAACTATAACATAATGTTATTAAAATTTTCAGGTTTCATTGTTCATTTTTAACTTTACTTGTTTGTTCAACTTTTCCTCAATCATTAAACTCGACTTTGAAAAATTAGGCTCGAATTCATTTATCTGTTCAGTTGTGAACTTCTAAGTTTACTAGTCTTTCCGAAATTATCTTTCTGCGATGATCCTTCTACAATCATCTTTTTGAAATTTATCTTTCTACAATGATCATTTCGTAAATAGCCTTCCGTAATGATAATTCTACAAATAGACTTCCACAATAATCTTTCTAAAATTTATCATTCTGCAACGATCATTCTGCAATAGCCTTCCACAATGATCATTCTGGAAACAACCTTCTCCAATGATCCTTTCACAAAGAACCTTCTGCAATTGTGGATTGTAGACTGCGGGTTTCCTTTCTATTTTTTCTGAATTAACGTTCCCCATTTATCATTTCGCAATTGTGGGTTGCGGATTCTAGGTTTCCTTCTAACCATTTTGAAAAATATTCCACATTTAACTTTCCGCAATTGCAGATTGCAAGTTTCCTTCTAACTTTTTTGAAAATAACCTTCCGCATTTAACCTTATGCAATGATCCATTTCCAAACAACCTTTCACAATTGTGGATTAGAGATTGTGGATTTCCTTTCAATTTTTTTGAATTTACATTCCCCATTTATCCTTCCGTAATTGTGGGTTACCTTTTAATTTTTTCAAAAAACCTTCCAGATTTATGCTTCCACAATTATAAATTACACATTTCCTTTTATCTTTTGTGAAAATAACCTTCCACATTTAACCTTTTGTTCTATCTACTTACTTCATACTTGTTTATAATCGATGTTTAACTTACCACAACCTAGTCATTCTTAACTTTGTTTAACTTTTTCAAAAATAACCTTTCGTTGGACTTTGTATCACCATTTCCCACTCAAATATTTTCACCCATAGAATATTCCCCGTTCTCATAGGGATTATGAGCACCATACCTGTTGTAGGTTCTCGTGGCTGAGCCAAAAACCCACTTTTTTCAATCTGCACTATGACTCTCCAAAATGTGTTAGCAATATCATTCATTAGCTCCATATAAATTTCAGACTTAAAACCATTTAGTTACTATCACGTAGCCCATCGAAGCTCAATGTTGTAGCCCGTAGCTCTAATATCACAATGTAGTGTACTATAATGTTGGTATCACAAAATATTCTTAATTCTTTCTGGCCCATCTAGGCCCAATGCTGCACCCTGCAGCTATGATACCACAATGTAGTGTACTACAATGTTGTTATGAAAGGGTATTCTTATCTCTTTCTGGACCATCTAGGCCCAATGGTACAACCTGCAGCTCTGATACCACAATGTAATGTCCCCATACCCCATAATGCAAATACTTAAAATTTTTTAATTTAAGAACCTTTGTTCTCCTTTCTAAAATAGGGCACAAATGTTAACACACTCTTCAACCTTCATCGTTGGGCTTACAAACCACTGTAATAGTCGTTTTTACCTTGACAGATCCATTCTGTGACTTTGAAACACCTTTTATGCACTGAAACTATCCTTTCACCCTTCTGCTCCCGCCTTCATGACTTGGAAAATTGGGACTCAAAATCACAAGGGATTCCCGACGAGACTTTTCATCCTTCCTCCCTCTCCCTTCCTCTTTCCACCCTTCCGATTCCAAAAATAAAAAATCAAAACATAATGTGTGACAGGGTCCTCTATCCGCAGTTTCGCCTTCCATACTTTCACTTTTCGCCCTTCTGCACTTCATTGCGGAACTATAATATATCTGCCCTCTTCAGCTACCCTTTCCTATTTCTGCCTTCCATTGGTAGATTCCAAGGGGACGGGACACCCAATCAGAAGTATTCTGACCCCCTTTACTCAAGCTTCGAACCTTCCTAGACTTAGGCAAAAATGCATTGAACATACAAGGAAAATATAGATGCAAATGCATAAAATAATCACAAACAAACCTCTACTTAACTCATCCATATGCATTAAGCATAAACATAACAATCCATAAGCAAATACATTGTAGAAAGTACATGATAGAGAATACTTATCTGGATGATCAAGCTGTTCAACAACTAGCTATGTCACTGCAACATTCCACCCAACCATAGGCCAGTGTGTTCATTAATCTCTCAACACCACTTCCAACCTCGAGCTGGGCATGATTTCCACAAGGGACTAGGGAACAACAGACTCCCACATAGCCAAAACATGCCACGCACACAGTGAAGCCAACACCAAGTTGGGTTTATTAGACTATCCATCAAGGTCAACACCAAGTTGGGCTTATCAAGTTGCAGGCTTACAAGTCAACAATGTTGGGTTTATACAAGGTAATTTTTATGGGCGAAATTTGGCCAATTGTCTATTTTTTGGGTTTTTTTCAAAAAATACATTTTCTATTCAGTCATATTTAGTGTTTAATATCGCCAATATTTACATAAAATATGTTTTTTTATCATACTATTGGCCAAAATGTACACATTTCAGTGTTAATTTTAGGTTTGATATTTAATATTTATCTACCTATCTATAAGCATGTTTTGTTCAGTCCAAAACAATCACCTAGAATATTATACTTAATTATAATATTAGAATCCTTAAAAAAAACCCTAATTTATCATGCTTACGCAGCTAAGCCAATAGACAGTTTGACTTATCAAACAGTTCATAGTCAATCCAACTTCCAAAATAAAGACCATTCAAGCCATGGATGGATTTATCACACATCCAACAAGGCCATCATTCATAGCAGGTTTCTCAAACTGTCCAACCAAGGATTACACACAAGGCCAAGTGAACACCAAGACAAAGCCAAGCATACAGGTGGGTTTATCAAGCTACCATCGAAGCTGTAATGTCCCCCGAACTGGTAGGAGGTTTTTCCTCAATAATTATAAAGTTAAGTCTATGATCCCACTACTCTTATGACAATTGGGAGATGAAAAGTAAAGCACATTAAAAATCAAATCAGGCATTTCACTCAAAAAAAAATCAGCCATTCCATTCATTCCTAGGAACCATATTTTAACAAAGGTATTTTTAAATAATAACTCTAGCCTCTCTCCCCTCTTATACCATCTATCATTTTATAAGGATAAACAATCTGCCCCAAACAATCCTCCTTAGATTCAATTTATGCTTAATAAGTCTTTCTACAACATCCTCACCGCGAGAACATGAAAATAAATATACCAATAGCACATAAGATAACATCAACAAGGACACCCAAATTTTAATATTCCTCAAATGAACTGGATCAATAATCAGAAGGAAACTTAAACTGTACTTTATAACAAAAATATTCAGCTATACCAATTGGATTAAGCTCGTTTTTATGATGCTTAACCATAAAACATTCTTAAGGAATACCAAAGATAATCACCAATGTACATATTCTTATTTACGATCAGACTATTTAGAAAGCATATTCAAGACACAGAAATGTTTATGTTTATTTACATTTACCTTGAGTTCATACGCATGTTCTTCCCCTTTCCTACAAGATGATTCAAGTAATTTGTCCAACCTTCAACAATTCTCTACACATCCAATTAGGAGATTCTCTTCCATTTACAAGTTAGGAAAAACAAAGATTACAATATATATTGGTTTCATAACTGCCCTAGGAAGAAACAACACTAAAGCATCGTGTTCTTTAAATATTGTGAATACAATCCATAACACCAATCATATAGTGTTCATCACTTCTTTAATCACAAGTAATAGGAGAAAGGTCAAGAAGATCCTAGGGCGGTTGTTAAGTAAACAACAGGGTTGCAATTTGATAAAAACTACCCATAAAACATTTGAGTTTCATATTCACGATATATATATATATATATATATATATATATATATGTTGTATGGTGTCCACCATACTTTCATCATCTAAAGGCTATTTTCCATCCTTGCTGTGACACCTCTCCTGCACTCACAACTTAGCTAGAACTAGGTAATTCATCAATGATCATGATTAACATCATACTTGGATATTCGATTATTTAAAAGAAAACATATCGCTACAAGCATATCATTCTAATAAAACAACTAGCAGTTTTAACCACTGATTCTTAAATCTTCATTTTCTAAAATAAAAAGACTGACCCTACTGAAAGCTCAACTTCGACTTTCCTTCCAACCAACTGACTCTATCTGGCATGCATTATTCCTCCTAGAGTCACCCTCGAGCTTGGGCGACAAACCCACTAAGGTAAGGGGGACCATTCCCAAGTGATCTAAACATATTTCAAGGTTTGACCACAATGTGGGATAAGCATGATTCCACTTAATCTTATAGTTTCTTTTTTAAAAGGGCATTCTCCAAATTGATTACACATTTGTTTTGAACTAGAATTATTTCCCCTTCGGTTATAAACATTTTCTCTTTTAATATTTCAACCCTTAGTGATATTCATGGATTTATTATGCTAAGAGCATTTTTTCCATTTTATCTATACTAACTTCTTTTTTATTATATTATAGGTATTGGAGTTATATCCAAGGGTAATATAAAGGATCTAAAGCCTTTTCTTCCTTCTATTCTATGAGGAACATATCTATCTATCTATCTATCTATCTATCTATATCTATATCTATATATATATAATTCCCCTATCCTTTTGTACACCTAGATTGCCAATACCAACTCGCTTGGCATAGAGGAAATGATCACATAAATTAAATAAATAGATTACCAAACTCCAACAATTTGCGTGGTCTCATTACTCCTCAATGGAATCGTATTCAGACAAAATAAATATTTCATCGTGTTAGTATGTAACCACAATTTTCCCTTCTTTCAGTATTTCACAAGTTTCCCCACGACACATAGTGATCTTTTACTGAGTACTTGCTTGGACTCCCTTTTACCAAACTTTGTATTTTCGTATGGGGGTCGTGTGGGGGAATACATGAAATCTCGGTAGGGTCTTCTCTCTGTTGGCGATGTGTCTTAGAATGCTTTGATATGGTTTTTAATTCTTCTGTAAATCGTTAAAATAAACCTAGCCTTTTTTTATAGATCTCGGGTCACTAAATACAAGGCGGACATACTACCCAGATAGTATTTATCCTTGTAGGATTTTAGTATTCCTTATGGAAAATTAATTACCTCTGTTGGTATTGATATGAATGTGCTCAGAACAGTTGGATCGTAACTACTTACCCTCCATCTTGCAGATCAATAAAGTCTTCTTGTTTTGTAGATTACCGTGGCGTTGATACGATAGAGATTGTATCCCGTCAGATATGATTTTATTTATAAATTTCATTTGGACTTTAGGTCGAGTTTTAAAGATCTGTATCTGTAAATTACCATGGCATTGATACGGTAGAGATCATATTCCCCATTGGATATGCAAATATCTATAACTAGCATTGTGTATAGATCTATTACATATAGTGTCGATATCGTATCCTTTCAGATCCAAAATCGTGGATAACTTCTCTGGTTTTATAGTTATAAATTATAAAGTATAGTGATGTTTAAATCGTGTTCGTTTGAGGTATTAAATTGTTTATAACTTTAGATTATATAGATCTGAATAAAAAATATACCTTGGCGTTGAGATGACAGAGTTCGTACTACAGCTTGATACGGAATTATCTATAACTACCGTTTGAGTACAGACCTGATACAACAGTGTATATATCGTATTCTCTTAGATACAAAATCATTGCTAATTTCCATTGGTTTTATAGTTATGAACTCTATCAAGTACAATGATCTCTTTACTATATTCAACTTGGATACGAATTTTTTTTATGTAACCTCTGCCTTCTTTTTCTATATTAGAATCTATCAATGGGCATTAATATGACTCAAGTTGTGTTTGTATGAATCCGAAATTTCATACCTACATTTATCGGTTGATAATGTGTATATATGTTTTTATGAAATCCTCCTTAGTGGTATTCAAGGTATTTTTCTTTTCTTCAGGATGTTAGACCCTTGTATTATGTTGATTCCTATCTGGCGCATGCATTAGTAGGGGCAAACAGTCCTGATCATTTGTAGATCGAACCCCGAGACACATACATAAGCTAAAAATCATAGGTTTTTAAAAACTGATTATTTGACTCAATATGAATCTAGGTGAGCTGTTGAGTCATATATTTTAGTCTTCAGTATTTATTTCCTTCCATGTATTGTATAGACCAAAAGTTTGTAGATTGGGTATGTTTCTGGAGTAATAGTGACTCCTAGTTTGTTTTAGAAGAGGTTCTTTAGAACACAATTATAGATGTTCACGAGAGTAAAATGACACGATTACAAACAAGAATCGTGTTCCAACATCTTAGAAAGTACTCTGTGAAGAGGGACTCTCTTGAGATATAACAGAAATGTATGGCAAGAGTTATGTTGCTGTGGATTGTAATCCTTTAACTAAAAAAAATGTCACAAGATGTGACAATTTGGTGGATGTAGCCGAGGGATTTGGGCGAACCACATACATTGGCATCCCTCTTGTCTTGTGTTTAAATGTTGTATCTTCCTTGTATTGTTTTGCGTACTTTTCTCTTATGTTGTGCAACCTTGTGAATTAATTAAACACTGCATAATGATAATCATGGAAATTTATTTGTATAGTAATGATTTTTGATATGCACACTAGTATTATTTAAAAGCACTATGAATTTCTTGTCCACACACTAGTACTATTTAAAGGCACTATGAAAATGAGATTATTGTGGACTACACCTCTTAAGGTTATGAACAATAAATTATTGGAATTCAAATTAAGTTCTGGTCTTAATCATGACTAATATATGGATGATTGAAGATTACAAATGGATACGAATAAGGGTATACCTCTTATGGTTCATTAGTCAGAGACAAAAATGAAGAGTCCTTAATTTATAACACCTTTCCTTAAATGGGATGGTAATGATATAACTCTTCACCGTTGACAGTAGAGACATCATGGTTATAGATTGATGATTTAAATAGTTAATTGTAAATCACTTAGATGCACATAGCTCAAGAGTTCAATGCAGTATATGTTGAAATGTGTTTAAATGGGTATGTTATAAAAAAGATAATTTGAGGCTGATTATAAGCATCTTGCTATTGAGAGGGAAACATGTGTGTTTAAAAAAAAAACTACAATGGATCATGTGTATGGTTCGATGGTGAAGTTTTGTTTCATTATAATTGGCACAGGCAAGGATATCATATTACCAAGTAAGGATTTTAGGGAAAGACTAAGCTCTATTAAGGAATGATATTGAGGTAGGAATAGTTTATGCAATTGTATCGAAGGTATAAGTTGTTATAATAGGAAATTTTAATATCATTGATGGCCTAATTAGGTGATGATTGTTTATTTTTTTCTAACGTCGTAGACGGTTGATTTGGGTAGGGGTAAATTTTGAAATTATTGAATAAGGTCCCTACCTAACGTGTTAATCACACATCAACATTAAGCTTGTAAAGAATCTGAAATGATGTAGTTAACACCATTTGAGTCATGACGTTTCAGTGATCGGTTCACATTATATTTTTAGTTGTACCTTCCATTGTGATATATCTAATTGAGGATGGTTGTTAAAATGATACTTAGTCTTTTAAAAGAAAACAAAATTTTTGCTCTTGTTGACCTAGGTTTGTTACATATGGCATCAGAGAGAGAAACTAAGAGCACTTGGGCCTATTTGGGCTCAACATGAATTAGAAATAAAAAGATGTTAAGACTAACCAATGAAATGACTTTTGTGGATGCATGGAAATGATGGATAGGGAGAAATGAATTGGGAAATATTTGTGTTGGGGTTTTAAATTCAAGGAAGGGAGGATACTCAACAGACCACAAAGAAATCGCTCCGGGGAATTTAGGAAGTGAAACATTAAAAGGTTTGCAGGTTCTGTAAATCGGTAATAATATTTCCCTTTTTCTTAAAATGATTACTATTTCAGATTTGGTGTTGGTATCCTTAAGCAGGGGTGATCTCTCTATGCGATATATTTTCGCGATAATTTATTTGTTCTTTTCAAAGAAAATCCAACGTAAATCTTATTTTTCTTTCAGTTGAGAGTGTTTTATGCTAGCTTGTTATCGACTTTTGGAGAGTACTTAACCGAGTTGTCATTTTCCATTTCTATGTTTATTTTGTGCATAAAAAGATTTGACATTTTTATATATCAAATATTTTGTTCAATTTCTTGTCATGTGTTTAAAATTGGTGAGCAAATCTTATGTATGAATAGAGTATAGATTTGCATTGTTTAACACTCTATACTCTGCATACTATGTTCCTAGTTGACATATGGCTTTAGGAGTATGATCTCCAAATGAAAATACCCTATGTTTTTTTAGTTTTTTTAAAGACCAAATTGATTTGGAATAGATCAACCTTGTATTGATGGCACATATGCGCGAATGGTTGGTTATCATAAATAACACTTATGTAATCAGAATTTTGTAACATTTCATACATAAATCTGTTTGCGTTTGTGTAGATGTTACTCGCAATTACCTCTAGTTTTGCAGGGGAGAGCCAACAGGTATAAATTAAATTTTATTACTTTTCCACTGCTGCAACTAGATCACTACGATTGGTCAGTTGTTAATAATGCTTTACAAATTATTGATACATGTAATTGTTTAATTTCCTTCTATCTAAGTCATATATAGATTCGATGCCTATAAATTCCTTTTGGATCAAAGCGTACAAATTTGATACCATGATTTGGTTATGAATTATATACTTTAGATCTGATAACGTTTGATGCTCAATCTGTCTAGTACATTATGTTGGCTTGAATAGATCTAATAAGCATTGCCGTTGAAATTGCTGGTAAAGCATTGGACTTGCCTTAGGCCTGATAATGTGTCATGGTGTCCAAATTCCACTAATGCATAGTTTTGGGTTTGGGGTATATCTAACAAACTTTTGATTAAATTTATACGATGCATCTGCTTAACGTGTGATTTAGTTTGAACATATCTAAAGAGAAAATATCGTCTCTGAATTATTTTGCTAGATGAATTGTTTTGATTGAATGCTAAAGGATAGAGTTAGATATTTACTTCAAAATCTATATAGTTCGATATTTAAGTCTCTGCTTTAATGATCAAGTTGCATATCTAATGTCTAAGTTTTGAGAAGTTGCTATTAATATTTGAAAATGATATGTGAATGAACGACGCATAATGTTATGGACTAACTTGCAGGAGTATGCATGGAACACCACCAATTGAAATGGACTATTTGTTTCAAAAAATTCATTCGCTTAAATAAGGGAGCTAAACCACTCAAGATTGAGTGTTGTTTGGTTTTTTTTATCTTATTATAATGTTGTATTTCGAGGTTTTTATGAACCAAGGATTAACTGTGGATTGTGGTGTTATGTACTAACATTGTAGGGCTTTACTATGATTCTAACCATCTCACGATCAACGTAAGACACGGATTTTAAATCCACTTGTAAATAAGTTGTGGCTTATTTTAAATGAATTATAAGATTGTATGAACCATGAATGATGGTAAATGTACAATCACTACAATTTAGGAAACGTAGGATGAAAAATATGTTTATTGATAGATGTTAACCATGAAGCCAATGTCATGAATCAGGACAATGACAGTGAAGCCATGTTAAGCACCAAAGAATGTGTGTCACAAATAGTCAAAGGTTGTAATTAACATAAAAAATGAATATGGAAAATGCATGTTGCACGAGCACAATGGTGTTAGGCAAGTGATTGTCATGTGAGCACATTGGTGTTAGGCATACATGCTATGGGAGAACAATGGTGCTAGGAAAATGGTTGCCGTGTGAGCACATTGGTGTTAGGCATATAAAGTGGAAAGAAAAATTGATGATCTAACTCTACCCTTCTTTGGGGTAGAAAGGAATTCTTGGACTCAAGCGAGGAGGCTTTAGGGGAACCATGTAAGAGTTATGATATCAATATTAAGACCTAGGAAAAGCTAGACATATGGAAGCCAGGACGCTATTTGATGTTACTAAGGAGAAAACATTTGACTAGTGGTCAAAAGGGAGAGTAACCTCAGAGATAGACGTAAGTCCACACAAGAATTGTTAAAAGAACTCAAGGGAGAGTTTAAAAAATAACGAAATGAAAGATGTGTTAACAGATTTTCCAAGTCATTAGACGGTTACATGTCTTAATGTGTAAATGTGAAAGAAATATTTACCTTAGGTGAACAAATAGATAAGTATCAAAGTGGATTACTTATGAATCAATTACATTATTGAGAAATAATTATGTATTATGATGATAAAAGTACAATTAAAGACTAGAAGATGATTCCATAACTCGCAAATATGATGCTGTAAAAGGACCTGTTGTTTATGGTTTAAGTTCAATTATGGATTTTTGACTTGTTTGACTGAATGAATTATGGGATAGAGCTGATCTTGTTACAATAACAATGTACGAAGATCAACAAAGATCTACGACGACCATAATAGAAAGATACAAAGCAGGAGATGATGACCCAAGAGGTTAAGAAAAATTGTTGCAAAACAAGAACACCGAGGATGGTGTTGTTTTTAAGGGGGAAAGGATCTGATATCCCTCTTATGTACCATAAATATTTGGTAAATTATGATTGAAAATCGTATTTGTTTTCTGGTGAGGAGCTCAAGGCCAAGGCCCCACTAGTAAAACATTGTCATTAATACAATCTAAGTTGTAGACTTAGGGGACTTAAGAGAGGGACACAACTTGTCGAAGGGTAACGGAACCCCAAGGCCGAAAGGGAATGGTTAGGGAGCCCTGATTCTGATATCGTTGTCTTACCATCGTCCTGACTATGGCATCCTATAGAGATTCTTATTTTCTCCATATTTAGCCAAGTAAATAATATAGCCTAATTATTAGTATTCAAACATAAATAAGCCATGGTATAAGAGGTTACCACCATATGAACCTCGATGAAAGGATCAACAAGTTACCTATAATGTTAGAAGAAGAAAATATTATTATGCAGGAACTATATGTTATAGTCACCTTAAAATGCCATCATATACATACCATTATACCTCGATTAAAATATTGGGGACATATATGGAGTATTATATGGAACTATTGACTATATATATAGTATATATATATTGAGGGGTGATAGTAATATTTTTCTTACATTGATAGAAAAGGTTTATATACATATTATGTTATGGTGTTGAAGCACACACTCGCTTTAATAGGGGTGTTAGCAAAATTTTAAATAAAGAAGTATATACCAAAGAAGATGGGGCTTAGGAGAGCAGGGGGCTTATTTTACTTCCAAATAAGCATCTAGGAACTTATATAAACTAAACTTTGTTTTAGTATTTTTCAAAAAAAAGAAAGGAATCAAAATCCAAAGCAGGAGGAAGATCGTGATCGAGGAGTATTTTGAGGCATACGTTCCATGTGGAAGATGGAATGGCATATCCTCTACCTTTTAACATTGTTTAAGGAGGGAGGATCGGTGGGGGGGGATATTTTGCCTATGATAGTTAAAAGGAAAGAATGTGTTAGTAAAGGGAGGCACTCTCTCTCTCTCTCTCTAAAATTTGGGGGGGGGGGATCTTTCGCTTATCATAGTTAAAAGGAAATAATATTTTAGTAAAGGGAGGCACACTCTCTCTCTCTCTCAAATTCGAGGGGGGGGGAGGAATGATCGAGAAATTTAGGAAGAGTTTGAGGTTTTTAACTGGAAACATTCTTGTGCCGGTCCGTGTTGCTGGATCACAGTTGCACATACTAGAAAATTGAAGCAAAAAATGGAAGGACTTCTGTGACTTAACTGCATTGCTGATTTGGCAATGATCAATCATAGTGGCATTCCAAGGTATGGAAACTCTTATACTAATGGAATCTCAAGGTTAGATCTAAGCATGTAACCATGCACAGATATTATGTAGCGACTGCATGAGTCTTAAGCAATAGATCTAGCAAGATCTATCTCCTTATAAATCTCCAAGGTCGAATTTTTATTATGTTTGAAGCACTCTTTATGATGAGTCAACCTGTTTTGTATAATCGCTATAATCTGACTTATAAAACTAGATCCTTTTTCACCTTTAGTTGAAGCATTGAATGATCCATACTTGTGAGTCGTATTCGATTACTAGAAACTTGTTACAAGCCAAATTTTATTTGTTTTGTTCCAAACTCTAGTATCACACACAGAGTTATATATTGGAACTAAAGCCTAGTATCTACCTCCTTTAAAATCTGACTTTGAACCCACCCTTATATGCATTGAAGTCTTGTCTGCCAGTGGATTATGAACTCATATCTTGGTAGGGTTAGCTCTCTGTTGGCGATGTGTCTTGGAATGGTTTGATCTGGTTTTTAATTCTTATGTAAATCGTTAAAATAAGGCTATCCTTGTTTTATAGATTTGAGGTCACTAAATACAAGGAAGCCATACTACTTGGATAGTATTCAGCCTGGTAGTATTTTGGTAGTCCTTATGGAAAATTAATTACCTTTCCTGGTATTGATATAAATGTACTTGGAACGGTTGGATCATAACTACTTACGATCCATCTTGCAAATCGATAAAGTCTGGTTGTTTTGTAGATTACCCTGGTGTTGATACGGCAGAGATAGTATCCCTTCAGATATGATTTTATTTATAAATTTCATTTGGATTTTAGGTCTAGTTTTATAGATCTGGATTTGTAAATTACCATGGCATTGATATGACAGAGATCATATTCCCCTTTGGATATGCAAATATCTATAACTACCATTGTGCATAGATCTATTACATACAGTGTCTATATCGTATCCTTTCAGATCCGAAATCATGGCTAAGTTCTTTTGTTTTATAGTTATAAATTATAAAGTACAGTGCTTTTTATATCATGTGCCTTTGAGGTGTGAAACTGTTTATAACTTCAGATTATATAGATCTGAATAAAAAATATACCCTGGCATCGATATGACAGAGTTTGTACTCTAGCTTGATACAAAATTATTTATAACTACCATTTGAGTATAGACCTGATACAACGACATGTATATCATATTCTGTTAGATAAAAAAACGTTGCTAACTTCCTTTGGTTTTATAGTTATGAACTCTATCTAGTACAATGATGTCTTTATTGTATTCTACTTGGATATGAATTTTTTTATGTAAGCTATGCCTTGTTTTTCTAGATCAGAATCTATTAAATCAATGGGCATTAATATGACTCAAGTCATGTTTGAACAAATCCAAAATTTCATACCTACATTTATAGGTTGATAACGTGTATACATGTTCTTATGAAAACCTCCTTAGTGGTGTTCGAGGTATGTTTCTTTTTTTCAGGATGTTAGACCCTTGTATTATGTTTATTTCGATCTAGAGCATGCATTAACGAGGGCACACAGTCCAGATTCTTTGTAGATCGGACTTTGAGACACATATATAAGATAAACATTATAGGTATTTAGAAACTGATTATTTGAGTCAATATGAATCCAGCTGAGCTGGTGAGTGTGATATTTTAGTCTTGAGCATTTATTTCCTTGCATGTATTGTATGGACCCAATGTTTGTAGATTGGGTATTTTTATGGAGTAATGATGACTCCTAGTTTGTTTTATAAGAGGTTCTTTAGAAAAAAATGATAGATGTTCATGAGAGTAAAATCATAGGATTACAAACAACAATAGTGTTTCAACATCTTATAAAGTACTTTGTGAAGAGGGAGTCTCTTCAGATATAATAGAGATGTATGGCAAGAGTTTTGTTGTTGTGAATTGTAATCCTTTAATTAAAAAAAAATTCACAGGATGTGATAGTTTGGTGAATGTAGCCCAAGGATTTGGGCAAAACACGTACATTGGCACCCCTCTTGTCTTCTATTTAAATGTTGTATCTTCCTTGTATTGTTTTTCATACATTTCTCTTATGTTGTGCAACCGTGTCAATTAATTAAACACTGCATAATGATAATCATGAAAAGTTATTGGTATAGTAATGATTTCTTATATGCACACTAGTATTGTTTAAAAGCACTATGAATTTCTTGTCCCCATAGTAGTACTGTTTAAAGGTTATGAACAATAAATTATTGGAATTCAAATTAAGTTATGGTCTTCATCATGACTAATATATGGATGATTGAAGATTACAAATGGATACGAATAAGGGCATACCTCTTATGGTTCATTAGTTAGAGACAAAAAAATGAAGAGTCCTTAATTCAGAACACCTTTGCTTAAAGGGGATGGTAATGTTATAACTATACACCTTTGACAGTAGACACATCATGCTTATATATTGATGATTTAAATAGTTAATTGTAAATCACTTAGAGGCACATAGTCTAAGAGTTCAGTGCAGTATATGTTGAAATGTGTTTAAATGGGTACATTCTAAAAATGATAATTTGAGGCTAATTATAAGCATTCCTCTGTTTAGAGGAAAACATATGTGTTTAAAAAAAAAAGTACAATGCATCATGTGTATGGTTCGATGGTGAAGTTTTGTTTCATTATAATTCGCATGAGCAAGAATATCATATTACCAAGTAAGGCTTTGAGGGCAATACTAATCTCTATTAAGGAATGATATTGAGGTAGGAATTGTTTATGCAATTGTATCGAAGGTATAAGTTGTTATAATAGGAAATTTTGATATCATTGATGGCCTAATTATATGACGATTGTTTATTTTTTTATAACCTTGTAGATAGTTGATTTGGGTAGGGGTAAAAGTTGAAATTATGTAATAAGGTCCCTACCTAACGTGTTAATCACACATCAACATTAATCTTATAAAGAATCTGCAATGATTGAGTTAACAGCATTTGATTCATGACGTTTCAGTGACCAGTTCACAATATATTTATAGTTGTACCTTCCATTGTGATATATCTAATTGAGGATGGCTGTTAAAAAGATAATTAGTATTTTAAAACAAAACAAAATTTTCGCCCGTGTTGACATGGGTCTATTACAATAACATAATTTCACACCCTTATAACATAAGTGTGCATCCTTTTTATTTGGATATCCAAGAATCTCATTCATTCAGTGGTCAATATTCAAAAGATCCACCATTTAGTGGGTGCTTCCTATTTTATCAACTCATTCCAGATTTACATGTTGTTTAGAGGGAGTACACTCTCATTCTACTGCAAATAGTATACCTACTCTCTAGATTATCCGTGTTCACAAGTTAAATATTCCATGGAAGAGAACCCCCAGCCATAAGAAGATATAGTTTTCTGTTGTAACATCACTTCACTTGTATTGTTGATCTTCATTAGTGTTACTGTTATTGTTATTAAGAGAGAAAGTTAAAACATTTCCTTTGCGATCATGGAGAATGCTAAATCAATACACGCATTCATACAAATAATTTCAATGTGGAATTTATCATTAATATTGTATACCTCTTATGTCGTTGAATATTGTGGGAAGAGCCTCCTTGAAATAGTGGCTCTCAGTCTCATGCCATGTCTTGGGGTGGATAAAAATGTCTAGGAAAGCGTCCCTCCTGCTTGCTACACCCAAGTGAGTAAATTCCTAGCAATGTCAACATGTATTCGCATAGTAGTCCTTTCTCCCATTGTCAAGGAGGATGGAATGAGATCTGCTATCACCATTACTATTCTTAAGCATTGGAAAATTATCAATCACGATGTTGGACAAAAATGTGAGGGTAAGTTTCTTTTTTCCTGCATTTTCACCTCTTTACCCACATTCACGTTCTCACTGTCATTGAATCATCTCATCTATTTCTCATTGTGTATTTATTATCCTAAATGGAAACCAAGAGAAAATCAAGCAAGATAAAAAAACCCAGGAAAAAGATATAAAGCAACATAAAGAAGTTAGTCATAAAGGCAAGTACAAAGCACATAAGTGCATGAAAGTTTGTTAGCATGAAAAATATGAAACTTTAGGAAAGAAAGGATAGTGAAATTTCCAAAAGAAAGAAGGAATGCTACTATGAAAAGTAGGAAACAAAGTGGGCACAGTTTCTAAAGGATGAAAAGGCATGCGATTTGGGAAGGAAGGAAAATAAGGAGGAGAAAGAAAGCAAGTTTCCATTCAGCACATGAGGGCTCATTGGTTAAGAAAGATTGGTCATGAATCCATATCGACCATAAAAGAATTATAGCACTGTGAAATTATGAACCAAAGGAGATTATGAGGATGGAGAATACCTTACAGTGAAAGAATAAGGAAGAAAGATGAATTATAGCGTAAAAATCGGCAAAAATGCATTGTGAAATTAATCATGGAAGAAACACCAATTGGAAATAATAAACTAGTAACCCTTATCATTAATCTGTGTATGAACAATACATAATACAATGGAGGAAATTCTAATAACCTAGGAGGATTTCAATCCTTGAATGTAGACATGAATAACTTAGGAAATATAATCGTTGTAGACACCACTAGTGCAACTATGGACAACATAATCAATTATGTGATTTGGTAGGTGTACATGGGAACATTTATCCTTAAATCATGCAAATCCCATGCAAAAGTGGCGTATTAGGAGACTTAGCTAACTGAAAATGACCATCAAAGCTAACTTCACTTAGATGAAGGTGAAATAAAGGTGAGACTCCAAGAACTGTCAATGGGATCCTAAAATATAGGGATTGGTATCATAGGTCCTAAACAGATTAATGAGGGAACATCAAGTTGGTAGTGGGCCCTATATAACATTTGCATACAACTAGGAAAGCGATAACATCATCCTAAAGTAGGAAAGTGACTGAACGAACATGGTGGAGAGGGGAGGATTATCAAAAAATTGTAACACCCTCCCTTAATCCAAACTTGGACATCCTGGTCCTTGATAACCTAAGAGGCACATTTTGTAGCCTAGTAAGGGGATATGTGTAAGTCCTTGTGTGCTCATCCTTCTTAAGATGGAACTATGTTGGTTCTTGTTAAATGAATTATCTCTCATAAACTGCAAGTTATGGACGCATCATTTAAGAGTTATCCACGGATGAGTTATGAATTATCGCATCAATTATTTTTTATATTCTTTTTTTTCTAATAGTTTTGTATTTTTTTCATTTGTAAAGAGTGCCATATAATGAAACTTATGCAATATGAAAAAGCATAAATGCTTGTCCACCCCAAAATAAGTATTTACTGAATAATTTGAAGCCCCAGCTATGAAGAACGCTTATGATGAAGAAATTGATCTGAAAGTTAAGGGAATAATTGTGTCATTAGATCTCCCCGAGGATGATAGATGACATGTAGATTATTTTGAACAACGGATAACCCTAAAATGTGGGCGAAACTTAAAGGAGCAATTGATTAATGGAAAAGATATATCTCCCTCTAGAAGTGTTGGAGAATTCGTGATCATGGTGAATGTTAAATTAATGCAAGCATTGATAATAATAGTTATAATGTGCAACGTATCATTAATATTGCAGACAACTTATGGTGTTGAATATAGATTCCCCTTGACATAGTGGCTCTTAGTCTCATGCCATGTCTTAGGGTAGATAAAATTTCCTAGGAAAACATCTCTCGTGCTTGGTACACCCAACTGAGTAAATTCCTTGCAATGCCAACATGTATTTGCACAATATTCCTTTCTCTGATAGTCAAGGAGGATGGAATTGGCCCTACTGTTGCCATTATTATTCTTGAGCATTAAAAAATTGTAAATCGCCACAATTGACATAAATGCGGGAGTAAGTTTATTTGTCCTTGCATTTTCATCTCTTCACTCACATTCACATTCTCACTATCATTGAACCATCTCATATATTTCTTATTGCATATTTATTATCCTGAATGGAAACTAGGAGAAAATCAAACAAGATCGAGGAATCTAGGAAAAAGAAACAAACCAACATAAATCAATCAATCATAAAAGTAAGTACAAAGCAGACAAGTGCAGGAAAATTTGTTAGCATGAAAAGTAGGAAACTTTAGGAAAGAAAGGAGGGAGTAATTTCCAAAGAGAGAAGGCGTGCTAGTCTAAAACGTAGGATACAAAGAGGGCATAATTTAGAAAGGGAGAAAAGGCATGTGAGTTGGGAAGGAAGGAAAGTAAGGAGGAGAAAGCAATCAAGTTTTTGTTCAGCTCATGAGGGCTCATTTGTCAAGGAAGCTTGGTCATGAATCCATATCGCCTATAAAAGAATGATAGCATCGTGAAATTATGAACCATAGGAGATCATCAAGATGTAGTATACCTTAGGGTTAAAGAATTAGGAAGAAAGATGAATTATAGTGTAAAAATTGGCAAAAATGCACTATGAAATTAATCATGGAAGAAACACCAATTGACAACATTAAACTCGCAACCCTTATCATTAATTTGTGTATGAACAATACAAATACAATGGAGGAAATTTAAATAACCCACAAGGATTCGAATCCCTACCTGTAAACATGATTAACTTATGAAATATCATGAGTGTAGACATCACTAGTGCAACTATGGACAACTCAATCCCTTAACAATCAATTAACTGAGTTAATAATCAATTTACTGATTTAGTAATCAATTAACTCAATTGGTAGGTCTTCATGAGCTCATTTATCCTTATGTCATGCAAATCCCATGCAAAAATGGGGCATTAAGAGTCTTGGCTAACTCAAATTGACATTCGGAGCTTAAATCCACTCAGATGAAGATGAACTAAAGGTGTGACTCCTACAACACTCACACTCACTGGGATCCTAAAATCTAGGGAATGTTCTCCATAGGTCCTAAACTCACCAATGATGGCCCATCAAGTGGCTAGTGGACCCCATATAACAAGTGCATAAAAGTAGGAAAGTGATAACATCATCTTAAACTAGGAAAGTGACTAAATGAATAAGGTGGACAAGAGAACATTATTAAATAATTCTAACACCCCCTTAATCCAAACTTGGATAACAAAGTAGGGGAAGATGTGTAAGTCCTTCCATGCTCATCCTAGAGGTGACACCTCTCTTTTATAAAAATAAAAATAAAAATGTTATAAACAATAACATGTCACTCAAATTAGATTTAAAATATTATCTCAAAGGTGACAGTGTACTTAAAAGACAAACGCTATAAAAAATAACATGTCCACTCAAATTAGATTTAAAATATTTTTTAAAACTACTACAAGTTAAACCATAAAACATTCTGTTCACATTTCATCAACATTTCCACTTTAAGTAAACAGTTTGCACTTTAAATAAACAGTTTGCAGTTTCTAAGTACGCAATTATGAAGAACGCTTCTGATAGAGAAATCGATCTGAAAATTAAGCAAATAACTGCGTCATTACAGGCCCCTCATAGTGTATTTTATGACGTTGAGAGATGCCGCGAAGTTTATTGTGAAGCAACTGATAACCCTAAAATGTGGGCGAAACTTAAACCAGCAATTGATAAAACGGTAAAAGGATTAATGGAAAAGATACATATCGCTCTGGAAGCGTTGGAGAATTCTGAATTTTATAAAGAGTTCATGGAACAAATGCAGGACCCAGAAATATTGGAACAAATACAAAGGGTGAGAGGCACAGACCCACATCATTCACATTTACAAATGGTTTTCTATGGCATTGGGAACATCGACCCTGAAGTAAGGACCCGGTACAGCCATTCACGAAGTCAGATGCAGTTAGCTTTTGCGAGTTTAATGAAAGAGAAATTTGACTTCGTGAATGATATCGTGTTCTACGATCCAATTCTGTCCACAATAGAGCGAACGGCTATAAATGAACTCGGCTGCACGGTTCTTCGTGATAATGAATTTGGCGAACGAACCGTGGACAGACCCACTATATTCTTCATGCCTAACTGCCCCTTTTATCTCCATGACAATGTATTGGGGGCAAATTGGACGCCTGCAAATTTGAATAAGATTATTGTGTTATCTTACACTTTTCAAGATTTTCCAAATGACAAATCTCTCGGTTTCACAAAAGTCGATGCCGTCCGAAGCAGTGACCGTTTACTGCATGAAGTGCGGCTGCCGCAAACAGATATTAGACCTGCTGTGTATGAAGAACCGTTTAAAGATTTTAGTTGGCATTTCTTTGACTGGGATGGTTCATTGGAGGATCTCAACAAATTAGAGGAACCCTACCTCTGTTAGAAAAAATAGGATGGTTCATCGGAGGATTTCTAACAAATTCGATACATTGTCGGACTTTCTCTATTGAAATTGGTGTGTGATAGAGCACCTCTACGCAATCAAACCATTTATGTGGAGAATCTTTCTTAAGCACTGACAGTGACTTCCGCTGACTTCGCTTCAGTGTTTTAATGTTGGACTTCTCAAAGTATGTTGAATTCAGACTTCTGCACAACTGCACTTCGGGTACCAAAACAATAATGTGTGGTTTTTCAATCTCATCAACATCAAAATTGTATTCTTCCCCTATGACCTTCAAGGACATGTGTTTTTCATTATCTTCAATGTAACTACATATTTCTTCAACGGTTTCCTTCAAAATTGTAGTCTTCGCCTATCACTGTCAAGGGCATATGCTTTTCATTATCTTCAATGCAATTACTTATTTCTTTGATGGTTTCCTTCAAACTTGTAAAATTACTTATTCTGAGTAGGACCCATTTTCTTGGGTATATAAAGCTCTCCATGGTTTTTCTACATTGCATGATGTAGATCGTTTTGTAGTCAAATGTTTGCATTGCATTGTTGATCTGGTGCCTATAATTTTTAAGGGAACTTTAAAATATTAGGGTTGCACTTGGTTTGGAAAAATAATAAATAAAGTATGTGGATCCTATGAGAGTTGCTTCTTAGAAGGAAAAGCCCATGAGAAGTTGGTGGAAGAAAACTGTTGGTCCTCAATGATTTCTTTCAAGGGGATTCCTTGTACAACTATAATAGGCTTGAGGAAACACAATCCTATCTTCCTTTGTAAATATTAGATATGAATCCATCTAATCTAGATGGATTTCCCTCATCCATCTCCATTACAGAAACTATCATCTAAGTTTAGGCATTGGTCAAACATTCTCTCAAGCCCAATAAATCTGACAAGTAGCCATGTCAATACATTTCTAAGTGGACATCTTTTGTTCCTTGGTCATTCCTTATAAACAAACATCATTTTTTAGTATGTGACAAACTCCCCTATAATATACCCTTTCACGTTGACCCTTCGATTTGGCATCTCAACAAAAAAAAATTGGGGATCCTTAGATGTTGGCACTTAAACAAATAATTTGTTGGTCATTTCTCGAGTCAAAGCTAGTGGATCCTTGCTCTCAATCAGGTATCATAGGAAAGACAACCTTTGTTAACTTTGAGCAGGGTTAAAATCTTGGTGACCCTAGATTATATTCCTTCTTCAAACGGATTAGATTATAGTTATTATTTGACCTATATTACAGTTGTTGGTTGACCTATCTGAGCTTGATGTTCATCAATCCATTTTGTGCTTCTTCTCTATCCACTTGAACTTATGTTCCTAAACCCTTGTTCTCTTGAACCCTTCTTACACCCAAACTGTCCCTTGGATTCCTTTGAAACTCTTGCCCAATCACATGTGTTCATTTCCTTTCCCATCATAGTGACTTCCATGTGCACACATTATCTTTACTATCATGTGACTAAATTTCACTTGTCATTTTCATGCACATTCCTTTTATGCATGATAGCTTTCATTCTTCCTATCACACATTAGCTCCTATTGAATTCCCATGCGAGGATAACAATATTACAATCATGGAGTATCATTTTCATTACTGTCATGCCCATATGTACCACTCATATTAGGCACACATCAAGTTATACTCCACTCATAAACTTATAGAAAATACATTCTTGCATCAACAATTAATGATGAAACCCAACATTCAATGACAATAAGTACGCCCCCTTTCCTTTTAAAAAGTGAGAACCTAACATGAAACAACATTTTTCATCACAATCACTAGCTTTTAAGCTTATGATCTCTAACAAGGAGTTCAAAAGACATTGAGGATAAATATTTACTTACTCCATAGTATATATGAAATTTCCCATTCATTGGTTGGGATGTTTTCTTGCTAATGGGGAACTTAGTTCTTAGTAATCTACACTATATGTTATAATATTTTGATTAATAACATAAAAATATTTCTAACCCTAAATGAATTAAAGTATTAAATTGATTTCATACATTAATGGTTTGGTGGCGAATGGTTAACATTTGAACCTAAAACCATAATTATATGAGTATATTATGTGATAGTTTTCTTAAAAGAACTTATAAAATATAAATCTAATATATTTATATAATAAATAAGAACTTAATATGTATTAATAAATATATCATAGAACTATGATACAGAGAGGAATTTGTTGATATGAAATATAAATTGTTCAATGATACATTATAAATAACCTAAACCTTCCAACCCACTAAAAGGTCAAATCTTAAAAATATATTAAAAAAAAAAGATTAAATGAACCAAAAAATAGGAGGGTAAATATATTTGAGAAAGATGACCTTGTTTTAAAGCACATCCTTATATTGTTAGCAAGTAATTCCCTATCAAAGTAATGAATATTGAATATTTTTAAGGCACCATAATGTTTATCTATAGTATTGCCATATTTTGTTGTTTAATTTGATTATTTTCTTATGAGTTACAAATAGTTGGACATGCACTCAATACTTATATAATTGGTGACAGAATCCATTGGTCAATCATTTCCATCTAGGGTTGACATATCACCTCATAATTAAGGATCACATATCAAGTTAAATCTTTTTAATGTGAAATTTGTTTATTTGTTTATTTTGATTGTTTCTTATGTTTTGTGGAAATCTAAAATATTAGAAATATGTATGCAAAAGTTTACGTTGATCACCACCCTTACATGAGATCCACAAATGTCTTTCATTACATCAGCCCCTTTCATATTCAAATATATTCTCAATAGCACATTTCTAACTACTTATGGTCATACCATAAATTAGTACCAATTGCCTAGTTGGGATTATTTAGTAAAGATGACTCTTTTACATTTTATAACTATCCACTACAATCTGATGGGTTTTTATTCATGGATGATGCCCACATATATAAATTGACTAACTCCTATATAGCCTAAAGTAGAGAAGTTATGGTAGGACCCTAGCACTACTTCCCCCTTCAAGAGCATTTTTTTCCTCAAGACTAAAAGTGAGGGAATTGCTTTAGAATCATAATTACTTCCCATGTAGCATCATCTAGATTCATATATTCCATCGAGATTGGGATTTCTCAAGTCATGTGCTAGTGTAACTCACACACTTTGGTATTATTTCTTCCTTCTAGAGCCAAATGGATCTGTTTTTATTCAGCTCTAGTAACTTGGTTTGAACATTGTACTTTGATACCATGACCTTCTTGGGACAAGACACATGAAGTATGGGATGAATAGTGGATTGGTCTAGAGGATAAATCTTGTAAGCCACCTATTGAATGCATAGGATATTATTGTAGCATCAATATAATGCTAATGCCAATTTCTAATGGATTTTACCTTTGAGTAATGTTTATTTATAAGTTTGAAGGTGAAGAAACATGTGCTAACCTTCTGTGCTCCCCTTGTTTCACTCTCTTTTGAGGTATAATCAAATTGCATTAAGTGTACTGATCACTTCTATTTGATCATCCATTTTGGGGTGATATGTTGTGCTTATATTCAACTTGGTACCTTGAAGTTCAAACAACTACTATCAAAATTTGATCATGAATGCAGGGTCTCAATCGGAGATAGTCAAAGAGAGAATTCCATGTAAGTTAAAAGTTTGGTCCATGAGGACTTGGCCCATTGATGATGGTGTAAAAGGGTGTGACAAGGAACAAAAATGAGCACACTTGGAAAAATGATAGCCTACCACCATCATTACTTATTTGTTAACATCTTTGGGAGTCCCGCTATAAAATCCATAGAGATCATAGTACATTTATGTGTTTGGATTAGTAGTGGCTGAAATTCCCCCAATAATTTCAATCTCTCACCCTTATGTCTTTAGTGAGTGTTACACACCACAATAAAATTCTACAATATGCATGGTTTCATTCAAGTTCAATTATAGATTTTATTAGAGCTCGAGCGACCTATTGTAGATGATGAATTTAACTCCTTTAAGATCCTTTATTTTAAAACAAATTTCTTTACTAGAAATATGTGTTCTTTAAAAGTTTATCTATATTGGTTCCTTCTGTACCCTTTAAGTGGTTTGGATCTTCTTGAACCCTTTAGATGGGTGGATATAAATTGAGGTTTTTTGTATTCCCCTGTTGAGTTATATTCTTCACCTTCCAACTCAAAATCCATATTCTTTGTTTCTTCTTCCTTTGGTTGGAATTCTTGTTTTATAGGAAGTTTAACATCTCTAAATACAATATCCCAACTCTAAACAGTTTTCTTAGTAGGACTATGTCATGCAAGCAAAAAGGTTAAGATAAAAATTACTTGAGAAAGATATTGTGAAAGAGGCACATATCATACCTATTCTTATGATTGATAACTTATGTGAACCTTGTTATATATCCTTTCCCATCTTCTAGTGTGTTGTCATCATGGAAGGATAATGCAGACTGCACCATCTACTTAATTGAAGATGTCAATCCTACACATGATGCAAAAAAAAATGGATAAGGACATATGAAAGGAGAGGAGGTCAAGACTAGCTAAGGAGCACCGACAATATCTCTTATATTAGAGAATGGAATTATCTCCTCCCTTAAAGTATAAAGCGGTCGATTGCCAGACACCTCAAAACACCATATAAAAAAAATTATATAACATATATATCTATAAAAAAATCATTAAAGTCCCGACATTGTGCTAAAAAAATTTCTCATTTACTCCTACATTACCAGTTTTGCAATGTATAAGTTTGCTAAGGGAACAATATCACGAGGTGTTACTCAGCCTATAGGTCATATTTAGTATTAAATTATCTTGTTCTCCAATTAACTGTAACATAATGTTATTAAAATTTTCAGGTTTCATTGTTCATTTTTAACTTTACTTGTTTGTTCAACTTTTCCTCAATCATTGAACTTGACTCTAAAAAATTAGGCTCCAATTCATTTATTTGTTCAATCGTGAAATTCTCAGTTTACTAGTCTTTCTAAAATTATCTTTCCGCAATGATCCTTCTGCAATCATCTTTCTGAAATTTATCTTTCTACAATGCTCATATCATAAATAGCCTTCCACAATGATCATTCTACAAATATACTTCCACAATGATCTTTCCAAAATTCATCATTCTGCAACGATCATTCTGCAACAGCCTTCCGCAATGATCATTCCACAAACAACCTTCTCCAATGATCCTTTCACAAACAACCTTCTACAATTGTGGATTGTAGACCATGGGTTTCCTTTCTATTTTTTTGAATTAACCTTCCCCATTTATCTTTCCGCAATTGCGGGTTGCGGATTAAGGGTTTCCCTCAAACGTTTTTGAAAAATATTCCACATTTATCCTTCTGCAATTGTGGATTACAAGTTTCCTTCTAACTTTTTCGAAAATAACCTTTCGCATTTAACCTTCTGCAATGATCCTTTCACAAACAACCTTCTGCAATTATGGACTGCAGATTGTGGATTACCTTTCAATTTTTTTGAATTGACATTCCCCATTTATCCTTCCACAATTGTGGGTTGCAGATTGTGGGTTACCTTTTAAATTTTTCAAAAAATATTCTACATTTATGCTTCCACAATTGTGGATTGCACGTATCCTTTTAAATTTTGTGAAAAAAACCTTCCACATTTAACCTTTTGTTCTAGCTACTTACTTCATACTTGTTTATAATTGATGTTTAACTTACCACAACCTAGCCTTTCTAAACCTTGTTTAACTTTTTCGAAAATAACCTTTCATTGGACTTTGTATCACCATTTCCCACTCAAACATTTTGACCCATAGAATATTCCCCATTCTCATAGGGATTACAAGCACCATACCCATCGTAAGTTCTCGTGGCTGAGCCAAAAACCCACTTTTTTCAATCTGCACTATGACTCTCCAAAATGTGTTAAGAACATCATTCATTAGCTCCATAGGAATTTCAGACTTAAAACCATTTACTTACTGTCACATAGCCCATGGATGCTCAATGTTGTAGCCCGCAGCTCTGATACCATAATGTAGTGTACTATAATGTTGGTATCACAAGGTTTTCTTATTTCTTTCTGGCCCATCTAGGCCCAATGTTGCACCCCACAACTATGATACCACAATGTAGTGTACTACAATGTTGTTATCAAAGGGTATTCTTATCTCTTTATGAACCATCCAGGCCTAATGGTGCAACCTACAGCTCTGGTACCACAATGTAATGTCCCCATACCTCATAATGCAAATACTTAAAAAAATTTACTTTAAGAGCCTTTGTTCTCCTTTCTAAAACAGGGAACAAATGTTAACACACTCTTGAACCTTCATCCTCAGGATTACAAACCACTGTAACAGTCGTTCTGACTTTGACAAATCCATTTTGTGACTGGAAACACCTTTTATGCACTGAACCTGTCCTTTCCACCCTTTCGCTCCCACCTTCATGACCTAGAAAATTGAGAATCAAAATATCAAGGGCTTTGCGACGAGACTTGTCATCCTTCCACCCTCCCCCTTCCTCTTTCCACCCTTCTGATTCCAGAAATAGAAAATCAGAACATAATGTGTGACAGGGTCCTCTATCCACAGTTTTTCCTTCCATACTTCCACTTTTTGCCCTTCTGCACTTCACTAAGGAACTACAATATCTCTACCCTATTCAGCTGCGCTTTCCTATTTCTACCTTCCGTAGGCAGATTCCAAGGGGAGGGGACAACCAATCAGAAGTATTCTAACCCTTTACTCAGGCTTCGAGCCTTCCTAGACTTAGGCAAAAATGCATTGAACATACAAGGAAAATATAGATATAAATGCATGAAATAATCACAAACAAACTTCTTCTTAAATCATCCATACGCATTAAGCATAAACATAACAATCCATAAGAAAAATACATTGCAGAAAGTACATGATAGATAATACTTATCTTGGATGATCAAGCTGTTCAACAACTAGCTATGTCACTGCAGCATTCCACCCAACCATAGGCCAGTGTGTTCATTAATCTCTCAACACCACTTCAACCATCGAGTTGGGCAAGATTTCCACAAGGGATTAGGGAACAACAAACTCCCACGTAGCCAAAAAGTGTCACGCACATAGTTAATCCAACACCAAGTTTGGTTTATCGGACTATCCATCAAGGTCAACACCAAGTTGGGCTTATTAAGTTGCAGGCTAACAAGTCAACAATGTTGGGTTTATACAAGGTAATTTTTATGGGCGAAATTTAGCCAATTGTCTATTTTTTGGGTTTTTTTTTTAAAAAAATTTGCTATTTGGTCATATTTAGTGTTTAATATAGACTATATTTACATAAAATATGTTTTTTTATCATACTATTCACCAAAATTTACACATTTCAGTGTTAATTTTAGGTTTCATATTTAATATTCAACTACCTATCTATAAACATGTTTTGTTCAATCCAAAATGATCACCTAGAATGTTAGACTTAAGTATAATATTAGAATCCTTAAAAAAAGCCCCGGTTTATCATGCTTATGTAGCTAAGCCAATAGACAGTTCGACTTATCAAACTGTTTATAGTCAAGCAAACTTCCAAAATAAAGACCGTTCAAGGCACAGATGGGTTTATCACACATCCAGCAAGGCCATCATTCACAGTGGTTTTCTCAAACTGCCCAAAGAAGGATTACACACAAGGCCAAGTGAACACCAAGACAAAGCCAAGTGAACAGGCGGGTTTATCAAGATACCATCCAAGCTGTAACATCCCCCAAAGTGGTAGGAGATTTTTCCTCAATAATTATAAATTTCAGTCTACGATCCCACTACTCTTACGACAATTCGGAGATGAGAAGTAAAGCACTTTAAAAATCAAATCAGCCATTTCGCTCAAAAACAATTCAGCCATTCCATTCATTCCTAAGAGCCATATTTTAACAAATTGATTTTTAAATAATAACTCTAGCCTGTCTCCCCTGTTAGACCATCTATCGTCTTATAAGGATAAACAATCTTCCCCAAACAATCCTCCATAGATTCAATTTATGCATAAGAAGTCTTTCTACAACATCCTCATCGTGAGAACATGAAAATAAATATACCAATAGCACATAAGATAACATCAACAAGGACACCCAAATTGTAATATTCCCCAAATGAACTGGAATCAATACTCAAAATGAAACTTAAATTGTACTTTATAACAAAAATATTTAGCTATACCAATTGGATTAAGCTCATTTTTATGATGCGTAACCATAAAACATTCTTAAGGAATACCAAAGATAATCACCAACGTACATATTCTTATTTACGATCAAACGATTTAAAAAGTGTATTCAAGACACATAAATGTTTATGTTTATTTACATTTACCTTGAGTTCATAAGCGTGTTCTTCCCCCTTCCTGCAAGATGATTCAAGTAATTTTTCCAACCTTCAACAATTCTCTACACATGCAATTAGGAGATTCTCTTCCATTTACAAATGAGGCAAAACAAAGATTACAATATATATTGGTCTCATAACTTCCCTAGGAAGAAACAACACTAAAGCATCGTGTTCTTTAAATATCCTGAATACAATCCATAACACCAATCATATAGTGTTCGTCACTTCTTTAAACAGAAGTAATAGGAGAAAGGTCAAGAAGATGCCGGGGTGACTTTTAAGTAAACAACAAGGTTGCAATTTGATAAAAACTATCCATAAAGCATTTGAGTTGCATATTCAGGATATATATATATATATCCTGAATACAATTCATAACACCAATCATATAGTGTTCGTCACTTTTTTAAACACAAGCAATAGGAGAAAGGTCAAGAAGATCCTGGGGTGAATCTTAACAACAGGGTTGCAATTTGATAAAAACTATCCGTAAAGCATTTGAGTTGCATATTTAGGATATATATGTTGTATGGCATCCACCATACTTTCATTATATGAAGGTTATTTTCCATCCTTGCTGCGACACCTCCCCTGCACTCACAACTTAGCTACAACCAGGTAATTCATCAATGATCATGATTAACATCATACTTGGATATTCGATTATTTAAAAGAAAGCATATTGCTACAAGCATATCATTCTAATAAAACGACTAGTAATTTTAATCTTCATTTTCTAAAATAAAAATACTAACTCGACTGAAAGCTCAACTTCAAATTTCCTCCGAACCAACTGAATCTATCTGGCATGCGTTATTCCACCTAGAGTCACCCTCGAGCTTGGGCGACGAACCCACTAAGGGGGACCACTCCCAAGTGATCTAAACATATTCCAAGGTTCGACCACAATGTTTATCAACATAAATGCAAACCTGCTACCCAATCAGGTGCCATTTCTCATAATTTAAAACTCTCTTAACTCATAGTATACTTTCATTCTAGAACTGCTAATTAACCATTCTCAGATACTTTGTTAGTTAAAGGGATTACTATTTTATAGAAACTAGTGCACAAACTATCTAAAAACGGGTGCAACATATCCATCATGATCTAAGGAATATACTTAGAACTATGAGTTTTTTAAAGAATTATACTATGGATCACACCAAGGAGCACATGGATTTACAAATTCTAGATTCAGCGAAAATCAAAAACAAATGTGCAGAGGATAAATGCCTCTCACTTAGCGATTTCACCTCCAACTGGTATAAAATTTCATCTAATAAATAAGGTTGGATCAACGAATTCCAAACAAAAAGTGAAGGATTACATGCCTCTAGATTAGCGATTTTTACCTTCAGCTGATTTAAAATTTCATGTAATGAGCACATCTTGAACAACGAAA
This sequence comes from Pseudotsuga menziesii, assembly GCA_001517045.1. Classification (NCBI taxonomy): domain Eukaryota; kingdom Viridiplantae; phylum Streptophyta; class Pinopsida; order Pinales; family Pinaceae; genus Pseudotsuga; species Pseudotsuga menziesii. The sequence continues at coordinate 23,482 of LPNX010385446.1, read as the reverse complement.
ATAAGAAACAAGCAATCCAAGAATACCATGGACGCCCCTCGATCAAGGATAAGTTATAATCAACTGATAATACACCATATCATAGCATACGAAGTACTTCTCTAACTCAGTGACCCCACCTTCGACAAACGAAGATTTATACAGCCCGGATAACCTTTATCACTCAACCCCTACTGCTCTTGGTGTTATGCTGGGGATCACATAACCTTAGATCCAGACTAACGATTTCTTAGTTAGTAACACTGACTTAGCAAGCTGGATGGGCACACAGTTAACTATTTCATTTTCAACAAAACAATAAAATAGTATGCAAAGGGTAAAGTACAGAGTATTTATTCAGCCAGTAACAAAAAATAGTAAGCAAGGGAAAAATTATAGAGTAGATCTCTCACTCAACCCACAAACATTCCCATCAGTCTTTGGAGGTCGCCAGTATGAAGCAAGATCAGCCATTACAAGATCAAAATTTTAAGACAACGCAGAGGGTAGCGTATAGCCATGCTAACAACTAATCTATTCATAGCTACTTCTGAGCAATACACAGTGGATCCAGAATCTAGCCTAACGATTTCATAATCAGTAACACAATGGCACAAAAGCTACAATACTCCATTGCAAAAGCTGAAAAAAATAAAACACATATGCAGAGACATGTCCCACCAGGATGATATTTTAAGTTTGCGATTTCTCATGTAGCATTATAACACCATGGGAAAGAACCAACATATCATGATGGGCAGAAATGTGATCAACACAACCCCAAGGATGTAAAAAAAAAGGATCTGGCCAAACAAAAAAGAAAAGGCATTCAAAGAAAATAGTCAACAAGCAATATGCAGGTCTTACCACTCTCTTGGATTTGGCTCCTTGCCTTCGCCTGTGGTTCCTTGCAAGTTTCGTCAATTTCCAAGATGCTTCCCCCCGAACAGCTTGCATTTCACCTCCTTATAAAGGTTGCAGTGTTCTCAATTTCTTCTCTCCCATCTGTGTGGGATTAGTATAAGTTAAATTTTGTTCAAAACCAATTTCCCTTTCATTATAATTATATAGAATTTGATATGTATTTACTTGATGCTAAAAAGATAATCGTATCCCAAAATATCGCTTAACCTTTTTTTAATTCATGATAGCACTTAACCTCTTTAATTCTTGTTTGCACTTGGGTTTTAGTGGGACATTCCCATTTTTGATAATATAAAGCTCTCATGTGAAAACTACGCACTATCACATTATTCACACATTTAAAATAATGCCAAATAATGTCCACATCATATGAAGGGAAAATATTATGACTTTTAAATGTTTTTCCTTTAATAACGATTGTGCATCAATATGTTTCTCTTACAAATGTATCCCATTGTGCTATTTTTTTTTCAATATATAAAGGAGGTCATAGGAGTTAATGAGTAAAATGTCATAAGAATTAGATATCACTTTTTATTTTACTATAGAGCATTTCTTTTTCTTAACTTTATTTCAATATTTTAATATATTAACCTTTCTTTTTAATTAAGGGTTAATATAAAATATCTTATGTCTTTTGATCAGTAACCTTTCCATTTTGATTATATTGATTTTTCTCTTCTTCCTTTATAGTTACATGTAAGTCCCTACTTCTTTTAACCTTAGGTTCATTTAGAGTACAATTATCCACTTCCTTGGTATAGTGGAATCATATAAATACAAGAAAAAGAGTTAACTGCTGTACTCAGACAATTTGCATGCCCCCTCATTTCAATAAGCAAAGCTTGGTTTTCTCAAACGACCCCCGATTTATACACAACGGGCTGTCATATAAACAAAACTCTCTATCTCTTTAGCACTTACAAGTATTCCGATGACCCATAACAATCATCAAGTCGCTAGGTTCTTCTTTCATGAATGCTCCTTCCCCCTAGTGGATTCGTGGCCAATTGCCATTTTTAGTAGTTCAAAGCTTTCAGTCATTAACCCTATCAATTATATCCACAGCTTGACAGAGTTTTAGAGTCGGTACTTATAGTGATGTTTACTTACATTGTGAGTTCTGGGTCGAGGTGGTGAGGGATGTTACACAAGCCATCCTTCAAGTTGGGTTTAGTAGGCTGCTGTTGATCCCAATTTTGTCATCATTTTTGGCTTTTAATTTACATGTTTGACATATGTTTTGTCACCTTCTGGCATGTTTTCTATCATGCAGCTCACTATTTAGCCCCAGGTATGACTATATTTTTTGTTTATGCAAGTTCTAGTTCATTCTTGTTATTTCATGATTTTATTAGTTAATTCAATGATATTTGATATATGTTTGATTAAAACCATTGCTTTGTGCTAATTGAGAGAAATATCAAAATATTTTCTGTGAGATTCAGGTGGTGTAAGGGGGAAATATTGTGGTGTCTCTTGTTGTTTGTTGTGTGGGAGTGGATATTGAATGGGTTTTTGGTTTCTTTACATCCCTTGGTTTTATGCCCTTAGACCTAAATTTTCAGCCATCCCATCATTTGAGTTAAATCCAACGATTGGGACTACTGAGTGTTGCCCTCTTTAAAAGCTTGTTGATCACTCTAGGGGAGAGACTGTACGCATTCCAAGAGGAGAGAAACTGATAGAGGTGGGAATGAAGAGGGAGATTGGGACATTGGCTGGAAAATTTGGATTGGTAGTTGAAAGCTTTGGAACTTGATGGCACAAAAGCAGAAAACTAAAGACTAAGAAAGAGAAGTATGTTCATAAATCACGAGGACGAAGAGAAGTGTGACCCTATCCACAGAGAACAAAGATTATCTCAAAGCCAATATGCAATCTGCAAAATGCAACCATGGAGCAAGAATACCCAAGATCTCTATCTAAGAGTATATAATTGATATTTGTCATCATTCTTGAGCACAGAAAGAGCCAAAAAAGTCCATGCCGGTTTTCACAAATGGGTTTCGAGGGTAAAATATGTGTTAGTTCTGTGTATGTAATTGATTCTTAAGAATTAGTTTTCTTCCTCATTTAAATTACAGTTTGCAAGCAATATTGTAATACACAATCAGAATTAATTTCCAATAAAATAGCAAACAGAGAGAAACATTATAACTTTCTGTAAAAATAATTAAGCTACATACTAGAGAAATGAGTTTGCCATAGGCCAAGAAATTATGGATCAAAACCAAGGGGCAACTCTGCATGGTTTATCTTTACCTGGTTTTATTTCAAAGAGGAATGAAAAAACTTATTTTCCTCAATAGAAGTGGCTTACCCTTCACTAGACAAGTAGGGTCTAATAGAGCTGAATTGAAGCCTCTAGTCTATGAAGGCTGATTATTTTAAATGCTAATGCTAATATAAGTTAAGATTTAGTATAAATTGTAAGCACAAGATGTGAATAAAAATCCCATCAACTACTAAGACATACCAGCAGATATATATCTATTTTATGTACTCGAATTAATGTTCCAAGAAAACAAAGAAACTTGAAGGAAAAACAAAGACCACAAAAAATTAAAGAAAACTTACCAAGTTTCTTATATATATTTGTTGATATATTTCAATGTGTAGAGAAAAAAGCAACTAGCTGAGGCACTAATTAGTGTCTTGCAAATATCACTGATTTCTCCTAATATTTTTTTTTTTTTGAGTTTTTTAGGTTGACAATGTTTTTGATACTTTCTTAGTTTTGTAGGTCCAAGTTTATGATTGCAAATGCAATATGCAAAATGAAACCATGGTGTAATGTCCCTCTTGCGCACCCTACGTATTTCATAATTTTGATTGTATATTGTACTCATCTTCTGGTGAGGAGCTCAAGGAAAAGGCCCCACCAGTAAGAATTTGAAATTAATACTATCTAAATTTCCTTGGAGACTTAAGAGTTTGTGAGGAACCTGCAGCAAACAAGTAATCAAAACACACGATATAGCAGCAGAACTCAGAATCACTTTTATATTTAATCGCAAGCCACTTCGAGGGGGAAACCTCCTTTGAGCAAGCTCAATACAAAATAACTTCACGGTGCCTTCCTTGGCCTCAACACACACTTATATACCAAAATAGGCACCAATACTATAGGTCAAAACCATGGCCAATATAAACTATGGGTGCCAAAACTATGGGTCAAAACCATGGGCCAATATAAACTATGGATCGACAAATACTACAGGTGGCTTACAAAGCATATGCGCCTCACAACAATAACACAAACTATGGATCAACAATTACTATGGGACGACTTACATAGCATATGCGTCCAACAACAATATACAAACATAGTAAAGAGAGGGGTTGACATGGGTTCCTAACATCCCCTCCCCCTTAGAAAAAGCTTTGTCCTCAAAGCTTTAGATGTGGAAATTGTCGTTGTATCTGGAGGAGTGGTTCCCACGTAGCATCCTCGGGCTGCATTCCGTGCCATTGAATTAAGACCTTTGTGATAGAGCAAGAGCGAAGCTGACGAGTGCGCTTATTGAGGATAGCCTCTGGATCCAAAAAGATGGATCCTTCATTATCCAGTTCTGGTAAAATAGCTTGGCCTTTGATGTTGGTGTCAAGAACTTTCTTCAGATAAGAGACATGAAATACTGGATGAATGCAGGAAGAAGGCGGAAGTTCCAATTTAGAAGCAATAGACCCAATCTTCTGAAGAATCCTATATGGCCCATAGAACTTTGGGGGGAGCTGATGACGCCCTCTGAGTTTTAGTGAGGATTGCTTGTAAGGCTGGAGACGAAGAAAAACCATATCACCGGCTTCAAAAGTGCGCTCAGAATGGTGCTGATCAGCGTGTTGCTTCATGCGATTGCCTGCCATGTGAAGGTTTTCGTGCAAAATGCGAAGGACCACGTCAACTGCCTGAACTGGAGAACTGCTGGGGGTGTAAGGAAGAAGAACTGGTGGTGCCTGAACATAAACTGCTTCATATGGAGTCATTTTGGAGGCAGTGCAGTAAGAGGTATTGTACCACCATTCAGCGAGAGGGAGCCACTTTTCCCACTGATGTTGTTGCTCAGAGGAGAAGCAACAAAGATAAGGTTCCAAACATTTATTGATAATGTCAGTCTGACCATCCGTTTGGGGGTGATAACCTGAACGCATCTTCAATTTGGTGCTAGTGTGGTGAAAGGGTTCTGTCCAAAAATGACTGGTGAAAGTCGCATCACGATCCAAGACAATGGAAGAAGGCATTCCATGAAGACAAAAGATCTGGTCCAGGAAAATTTGAGCAAGAGAAGAGGCTGTATAGGGATGGTTGAGAGCACAAAAATGATGATATTTGGAGAGGCGATGAACCACAACCAAAATCACAGTCTTCCCTCAAGATGTAGGGAGCCCGTCAATGAAATCCATAGAAATATCTGTCCATATCTAGGGAGGTATGGGCATGGGCTCGAGCAATCCCGGAAGGGGTGTTGTTTCACCCTTATTGTGCTCGCAGGTATAACCTTCAACCAACATCTGTTGAATTGTCTTTGTCATGCCCTGCCAAAAGAAGTTGCGTCGTGCCCATTCATACGTTTTGAGAAAACCAGAGTGCTCCGCTGACGGAGAAGCATGGAGTTCATAGAAGATAGCTTGTTGAAGAGCTGTGTTCTGGGGAAGAACCAAACGACCGTTGTATCGCAGTGAAGCACCATCCCAAGAGTAATGTGGAACAGTAAAAGGGTTGTTGGCCAAGCATTGGATGATGTGAGATAATGAAGAGTCATTGACATAACCCTGCTGAACCGATTGCAACCAATTTGGAACAGGCATATAAATAGCGGAAAGAGAACCTTGGTCATCAAATGTGCGAGAAAGGGCATCCGTCACAAGATGGTCCATACCCTTCTTATAAGTGATCTCATAGTCATAACCCATGAGGTTGCTAACCCATTTCTGTTGTGCTGGGGAGGATACATGCTATTCTAGGAAATATTTCAGACTCTGGTGATCAGTCTAGATGCAGAAATGAGTCCCTGAGAGGTAGGGTCGCCACTTGTGTACTGGATGCAAAATGGCCATCATTTCCTTCTCATATGTAGAGGCAGCTAAATTCTTACCGGAAAGGCCTTCGCGGGTGAATGCAATGGGGTGTTCATCTTGAAGGAGAATAGCACCAAGTCCATTGTCATAAGCATCACTCTCAATAGTGAAGGGCTTGGAAAAATCGGGCATAGCTAGAATGGGTGTAGTACACATAGCTTGTTGCAGCTTGTCAAATGCACGCTCAGTAACATGTGTCCATGTAAAAGCATCATTTTTCAACAGTGCAGTTAATGGAGATGCAAGCTTCCCATAATCCTTGACAAACTTGCGGTAGTAGCCAGTCAACCCCAAAAAACCACGAAGGCTCTGGAGTGTCTTAGGAGGTGGCCAATTGCTCATGGCAGTGATTTTGGCAGGATCCACATGAACCCCTCGTGCTAAGATAATGTGCCCGAGATACTCAACTTCCTTTTGGCCAAAAACACATTTAGACTTTTTGGCATGGAGACGATGATTAGAGAAAAGTTGCATTACAAGAGCCAGATGCTGGAGATGTTCAGACCATGTTTTACTGTAAATGAGGATATCATCAAAAAATACTAGAATGAATTTCCGCAAATAGGGCCTGATGTTGGGGGGAATACTACCAGGGAGGAGCTAAATACGATGGTCCTCTGGGCATGAAGGTGGAATTCACACTGGTTCAGCAAAAACACCGGTATAGCGATCCATAATTTGTTGGAGATCCAAAGGAGTAGTGGGGGCCGCTGAAGGTTGCATTTGAAGGGAATGGAGCTGAGCAATGACACCATGGGAACTCTTCTTAAGGATTTTTTCCAGGCGATGTGAACTGATGATGCTGAGAGAACCTGGTGGTGATCCCTTCATTGTGTGTTTGTGTCCATCGGGGAAGAACTGCATCCAAAGTTTAGCAAAATCCCATAATATGGGGCCAAGTGTGCATAGCCATTGAGCGCCCAAAACCACATCACATCCGCCTAAGGTCAAGGAAAACATGTCAGAGCAGAGGTTATAATCTCCCATAGAGATACGCACATTACGACACTTCCCTTTGCATGGTAAGGTGCCCCCATTGGCAATCATGACTTCAAAGTTGGAGCAAGGATGGATAAAACAATCAGCTTGTTTGGCGATTCGAGGGTCAATGAAATTATGAGTGCTGCCAGAATCAATGAGTATTGTAAGAGGAAGCTTCTTGAAGTAACATCGTACCCACATTGTTTGGGGGGCAATGACTCCAGCTAAAGCATGGAGGGATATCTCCGGTTGGTCATCCTGAGATGGAGGGTTAGTAGGCGGCTCCTGAGTGTCAACCGGGGCATCCATTACATCGGCAACTTCTTCACCAATTTCATAGGCAGGTGGAGAATCCACATCCAAGAGATAGATCATTTGTTGAACACATCGATGTCCCCGACTGAATTTCTCATCACAATTATAACAAAGCCCTTTTTCTCTGTGTGCCTGCATCTCTGTTTCAGACAAATGCTTGATTGGAGGTGAGCGAGGAGATGGCGGAATGGGAGGTTGTTGAGAACCCATATTTCGGAATGGAACAAAAGAGGATTGGGAGCGCTGTTGGGCTACCATCTTGTCTTCTGCCAACTTAGCCGACCCCAGGGCTTCCATCATTGTGTTGGGACTGAACATTTTGACCTCAGAGCGAATTGCATCCTTTAGACCACTGATAAAGCAACTCCGGTAGAAGTCATCAGGTAATCCTTTAGTGTGATTAGCTAGTTTCTCAAATTCAGTTTGATACTCTTTCACAGTGCCAGTTTGGCGAAGTTTAGTGAGAGCTCCTGTGAAGTCATCAAAAGCACTTGAACCAAATCGGTGCAAAAGGAGCTGGAAAAACGTAGGCCATTTTGGCTCTTCATGAGCCTTGATGTACCAACGATACCATTGAAGAGCTTCTTGTTCCAAATGAAAGGAGGCAAGTGGAACTTGGTGGACATCAAAAGTATTATGAAGGCTGAAATACTGTTCTGCATGATAGATCCATCCAGTCCGATCAGTACCATTGAAGCGCAGAAAATCTAGCTTCGGACCGCGAAAATTGCTAGAAGAAGAGAACCCATTGGTTGATGAAGACTCGGACTATCATCTGGTATTCATAGTTGAATGCTCAAGATGGAGACCGAGAAATTTTTCATCCAATTCCTGGAGTTTGGCTTGGATGGCTGCAAGTGCTTCCTCCATGAGTTTTGCTCCGGTGCGGGTGACAACCATAAGCAGGAGATTTTTCAGGAAGGGATCTGTGACAGTGTGGAAGTGATCAACAACAGATGGATCTACAATGGCGCGGAACTGACCGGCAACATTTCTGGACAGAGGAAATCTGCAATTGTGCAACTGAAAATAGATATGGACCCCAGGTATGTGCGGCTTCTTATCGGTTCAAGGGATTCACTCGGCCACCAATGCTGTCTGACGGCTTGCGTATTGAGGTAGTATCCCTCACTCCATGGCTCAGGTAAAACTGATAACCGCTTGGCCACAAACGACAGCTCTTGGTTTACCTCACGGGTGGGAACTAGTCAATCAAGTAGGGGTCGTTGCCCTTTTTGCTCGCAGGTCCTCTCAATGGGCCAGCTACTTCGGGGTTCCTGTGGTACTCCTCACAATGATTTTTAGGGCTTATGCCCAAGTACTTCCCATAGTTAAGCGGAGAGGGATTATTCCCAGATCCGAACCTGCAACAGAAAAAAAATTTGGGCAGAAATTCCACCCAATGTTCAAAAACCGGATCTATATTGCTCAGAATCGCTATTATAGCGTGTTTTCGAAACTGGAACAACCACGCTGCTTCTACCCATGAAATCAGAATAGAAATCTAGGCACTCGGTCAGAAGATTTTCTCGCCACAATTTCCGCGGCCGTCACCGAAATTCTGAAAAATTGCGGATTTTAAATCCGCGATATCTCCACTTTTAGAACTCCAAATGAGATGATTTTTTTTTGAAACTGCGTATTTTTGAAAGAGGAATTCAAATATGCAATCTGTTTCTTCTGATTTTGTGCATAAAGTTTCAGAAATTGATCTGAAAGTCACCGCCCAAAAAAAAAAATTTCCCACGTGTGCCAAGGAAAGTGCTTTGATACCAGATGTGAGGAACCTACAGCAAACAAGTAATCAAAACACATGATATAGCAGCAGAAATCAGAATCACTTTTATATTTAATCGCAAGCCACTTCGAGGGGGCAACCTCCTTTGAGCAAGCTCAATACAAAATAACTTCACAGTGCCTTCCTTGGCCTCAACACACACTTATATACCAAAATAGGCACCAATACTATGGGTCAAAACCATGGCCAATATAAACTATGGGTGCCAATACTATGGGTCAAAACCATGGGCCAATATAAACTATGGATCAACAAATACTACAGGCGGCTTACAAAGCATATGCGCCTCACAACAATAACACAAACTATGGATCAACAATTACTATGGGACGACTTACAAAGCATATGCATCCAACAACAATATACTAACATAGTAAAGAGAGGGATTGACATGGGTTCCTAACAGAGTTGCCGACGAGCAACTTAACCCACGAGGGAAAAACACAAAAAAAAATATAATAAAAAGAAAAGAAGAATGGTCAGGGAGTCTTGAGTTTGATAAGTGTAGCCCTGGCATCGTCTTAACTAGGGCATCCTACATGATTCTTGTGTCGCCATATTTAGCCCTAATTAAAATACAAATAGCGAGCTGTTTTCAATTCTATTTAAGGCGTGATCTAAGAGCCTTCGACCTAGTAACCTTGACAAGAGGGTCGAGGGGTTATAGAAAGAACCAAAAGAAAACAATACAAAGAATTAAGAGACTATATGTTATAGCCTTCGTAAAAAAATCAAGAAAAAGAATATATCGGTGAGATATATTATACCTATCTATTATATGAAGTTATCCATATAAAGATTAACGGTTATGTGTCTATCTACAAAAAGGGGTGATGAAAAGATTTCCTACTTGGTAGGAAGAGTAACTCTAGTAAATTATGGTGCATTCCCTTTAGTAGCAGTGATAGTAAAAGTTATAAGAAATTACCCAATAAAGAAGATGAGGTGTGATAGCAAACTGGTCATCTCCTCCAAAAAACAGCCATCACTTATGGAAATTTAACGTGGAGATTTAATATTTGGATTTTTCGCAAAAGGAAAGAAATAAAATCAGAATATGTAGGACATCTGGAGATCCTCATCGAGGAGATTTTTCAAGCATGGGTGCCACGAGGGAGGTAGGTTCCCTGCTTTTGGCTCCGATTAAGGAGGGAGGCTCTCGCCTGCAATAGTTAAAAGAGTAAGGTATGCGTTAGGAAGGGGAGCTCGGGGGTTTCTTGGAAGACGATCCACTTAGGGTTTTGGAGCAAGAGTCTTTTGGAAGGGCAACATTTTCACCTCTGGATCGTGTCTCTCTCTACCCAGGATGGTGTCTGTCGAAGTGAGGGATAATAGATCCATTATGGTATGCATTCTGGCAAGTAGTGTTTTTAGTTTTATTAACCTAAGTAATACCATATGGATGTATGTCCTTGTATTCATTTTTACCACTGCTAGTTTTATTTGAAAACAGATAAACATATGTACGTGATCTTAACTATTTTGCCTATCGAAGGGATTTAAATCCATATGTCTCAGAGCTGAACTTCTGCAACTGTATTTTGAAACTTTTGTGTTGTGTTTGGATCCCGATCTAAAGAGTTTAGAGTGCATAGGCAACCCTTGTCTCCTTCAGATGCAAGGCTTGTGCCTACGCTTCCTCTAGAAATGAGACTGTGCTCTCTCTCTCGAGATCTGAGTCTGCCACCATTTTTTTTCAGACCCAAAGTGCCTGCGTTTTTATCAATAGCCGACGATCTGCCTTTTATGATGGATGGATTCTAATCTAAATCCCCATTATATATTTCCCAGCTGTCTGTGCTTTGTTTGTTAGGGATCAGCTGGGCCACGGCCCTATCATTTTCTTTTTTCCAAGTCATGGTTTTCTCTTTATGTGGTATGAACCCAACTCTGTCGAGCTCATTCCAGTTCTACAAGTACCTATTATGGAGCGTTTAGGTCTAAACTCTATTTACTTTCTCTAACCTGAAATTGCGATGTGGGAATTCATGCAAACTACCATGAAGCACCTCGGTTCATTTTTTATCTGAGCATTAATAAATTTTCAAAGTCTGCTATTACCTTTGTTATAAGGTGGGATGTATTCTCCACTGCCTGTGGTTGTTTTATTTTAGATTGAACCTGAAGGAACCACTGAAGAATTCTTGCCACTTGCAATAACCGGATCTGAGGGTTCGTAGCTTCTGATACTCGCTTTATCATTATAACTTGTAATGGGTCTTGATTCGGTAGTTTTCCTTGATGATAAAATTTATATACATGTCAGCTTAATCTTGTGGAATATTGGTTAGTAGTAAGTCATTTTGCATACAGGATAAGTGTGATGGCTACTTCTTGGCGATTCATTCCTTTGTCTATATTAAATAAACTATAAGAGTATTGTATAACATGAGGGTTTGGTAGATATGTTATGAGTGACGATTTATCCATAGGTGGAATTCTTCATATACTCTTTTAGTACTTGGAAGTTCAATTTCTTATTGTAAAACCCCCATGACATTGCTTTTATTTTCATGTTTTGAAAATAATTTTTATTATGTAATGAGTTATGAAACTCAAGAAAAAAAACTCAAATGACTTAAATGCACAAACAAATTTTTTTATTTATTTATTAATAAAGAAAATAACACTTGGAGAACTCAACTACATGAGGGGACACCAACCATGGCACCGAAGGACATCTGTAAGCAAGATAGACTGATTGATACCAATCAAATCCAATCCAAAACTCAACAACCAGACAAGATCCTAAATCATAGGGATTTAAAGATCTGATTGGAGATTTGATTGGGATGGCATAAGACCTGGGCAAAAGCTATATATATGAGTGCACTGGAATAGCACGAGACGTCATGTTGTGCATGGAGAAAATTTGATGTGAATGCATGTGTTGAGTGTTTCTCCCGTTTCATAAGTCCATCGCTTAGCTTGTTACGGACTCTGAGAGAGAGTGCCGCGTGGAAGATTTCTTGTTGTAACTTGTTACGGACTGTGAGGATTGAGTGTCGTGAGGAACTTACTTGGTGTTCTGGTGCATGGTTGGTGATCCAGCTCAGGGGTGGAGCAGAGAAAACTATTGAGTTGCTGCCTCCTATGGTTGGGAGGAGTTGATTCTCCAAGTGTGTCTCCCCTGGATTCAAGTAAGTAGATCTGATTTAGTTTCTCATATATTTCGGCTTGACTTGGTTATTTGCATGATCAATAAAATATCTTGACAGTCAAAACAAACCCTATGTTTGTGTTTCTTTTGATTAATTAAAATCTTTCCTGATGTATTATTTATGCTGGGGATGTTACATATGGTATCAGAGCCCAGGTTCGAACACTCGGCCTTAAATATCTTCACATGTGTTCCGAATCTATGAGACTTGTTTATGATTTTGTGTATATCATGATTGTATTACAAAAATCGATAATTACAATCGAATTCCATTCTATGCATATGTTTTCATTGATTCGGTGGTATGCAATCCATAGAGAATATGTTTGATAAAAAAAAATAAAAAAAATGAGATCCCAACTCTTTGTATTTGACTTGTTTGCCTTCGTTTTGAGTTGCATTTTGGGCATGGAATCCAATCGTCTACGTCTAGATCCTTTCTCTATTTGCGATTTCACCTTTTCTTTTACCTGCAATGTTAACTTGATTTACAGATTTAGAAGTTCCATTGTGATTAGATCCAATCTCTACATATGAATTACCATCAATGTTTTGATCGGCGGGAACATGTTCGATGATGACAATTAGATCCAAATCTCTGAAAATGTTGCCTCTGAATGCACTCTCAAATACCATCTAATGTTTCGGTGCATTTTAGGATGCATTCTCCCACATTTATGTTGAAATTCAACAGGTACTTCTTAAAAAAACAAAAACAAAAAAATAAAATACCTCGAGCTTGTATATATTAGAGCTACTGCAACAATACTATGGAACTCTAGGGTATCGATCAATATACTTTACTATTTTATAACAAACAATCTATCACGAGAATCATGAGAATCAATATACTTTACTTTCTTCCGCTGGGGGGCGTCTTTGTACAACTGGTTCCTCTGGATAGAGTGGGTCGCTCAAACTTTTTTTTAGAGAGCTGGCCATGAAAATGGATATTGTTGAATATTTTGAATATCAAATTCTGTGGCATGAAAGCTCGTGGTATGATGAATATATCCCAAGGATCATCTGTATCTGAGGGATCCAATGTCTGTGTTCACCGTAAAGGGTGGGAGGCCACGAAGAAGGGATACATGGACAATCAGAATGTGAAATTGCACTTGCTCGCTTCAAGAGGATGTTAATCAAAGAATTGGATCTACTTCAGTCCAGAAGTAATGCAAAGATTGAAGCTTGATAGATGAAAGAAATTGGTAATGGAAAATTTGTATTCATGTAAATGTGTACAAAGTTCTAAATAATTGCCCTTATAATCGGGTGAGTATCTACTCGCACAGAACGTTGTTTTCTGTAATATTTATCTCCAGCGTCAGAGTATATAGGAGTTTTATTTAGTGTTTTATGAATCTATGAGGGGGAGCCCTTTTTTATTTTCTTTGGGAGCCAGCTATTTTCTTGAAGGGAGGGAACTGTGATCTCAGGGGAAAAACAAAATCCATTTCAGGGATTTGGGTGGGAACACTATTTCCAAACCTTGTTCAAAAGAAATCTTTAGAGTTAACCTCAATCCAAGAACCTATGCATTTTACAGATCTGTCTAGATCTAGGAACCTCTGCGTTCTATAGATCTTCCCTGCTATGTGTTTCACCATTTGATTGCATTGATTGTTGGAGTGCGTATGATCTGGTATGTGTTTTGATTATGTTTTGATTTGGTTATAGATCTGAATCTCTGCTACATTTCCATGGTCTATGTTTGACAGTTGCATGCATTATTAAGGGATAATTTATTTTAATCCTTTGTGTGAACGACAGCAGACGGACAGTATTGAAATCCTAGCCCAGTCTGCATTTGATTTTTAATGACAATCTGTCCTTGCATGATTTTAGCGGCATTTGATGACAGATCCTTCCTTTGAGTTGATTTATAACTTAGTGTGCGTTTACCTAAATGTCTTGGTATGCTTTTATCTGCATTTGATAGATCGCACTTTCAAAAATGGGTCTTTTTTTCTTGGCCCATTGCCTGGTGTTTTACTTATGCATGTGGTAATAAAACACGTTTTCCAGTCTGTGGACAGCCCAACTTTTAGACTTTCTTATTTTCAGTATTCTCAATGATTGTGTTTAAAAAATAAAATAAAATCCTCTGTGTTCATTAAATGGTTGTCCATCCCCTTTCCAAGCAAAAGACAATCCAAATGAGAACCCTCCCTCTGATTCTTCTAAGCATGGAAGGCCGTGAGAAGTTGTAAATCATAAGTATACTATAAACTTAATCTTGATCGAAGATATATTTATTAGACTTACTCATATATATATTACAACATGCATTGCATTTGTCTCTATGAGGTCGTTGATAATTAATTTGATTTAATTTTTGCATTCAAAATTGGTAACAAAAGTTCCATATAGACTAATCAATTAACCTGAGTTTTAAGACGAATAATATATGATGTATAATGATGCTCGTATATGTTTTGAATTTGTGTATCGCTGATACTATGTGGAAATTATAGTCAGTTTTCTGTTCAGCATGGCGGTTTTCCATAAACTTACTGTTTTGGTTTGTGGATATTTTAGTCAATTTCAATACACTGACCGGTTATAACTCCTTGATTGTGTTTCATCCATTCGGGTGGTTAATATAGAAGCTAATCATTGGCAGCCAAACGTTCCTATCGTTTGGTGCATCTCATAAAATGCTATGACAGCCAATTGGTTGTTATTTCTATTGTTTTGCACTTTGAATTCTTGGAAACGCTGATTAGAGTCTCGGTAGTCCAATCTATTTTTCCACCCATCGTTTTCTGGTGTGATATTTTTTTTATTTTACTTTTTATCTGTTGCATCCAGTCTATGATCTTTTAGTCTGAACGCCATGCCAGTAATATAAAATGCCAAACCAGAAGGTATGACAGGCACCTGTATGGAGATCCGTAGGGTAAGAGTATCATCTGTGCACGTGGTCCCTTCTTGACTTCTGCGTGCTCCCATGCCCAGTGGAAGTGCCAGAGCCATAGCATTTTTTTTTTAAACCAAGCCTTTAAGAGAGGCGTTCAGCACTGAATTGTTTTATTTTTTCGTAGGGGGTTGATCGTCTTTGGTAAACCCCTAGGATATTGCTGTAGATTTGAACTTTATGCTGGAAATGATTTTGACTTAGATTTACATGGTTGCTTGGCCACGTGATAATCTCCAAATTCGGAGGAGACCTTGATTCTCTTTACGGAAGGATGTTAACGCATTTATATATTTTGGCTCCATTGTGCATTATAACCTTCATGTCCAGTCATGCTTTAGTTGAACTCTAAACCAAATAAACCAAATAATTCGTTATATATAAATATAAACCTAGATTATTAAATGATATAATATGGAAATGTTTTTAATATCAAGAAGTTTGGTTAATGATTTGCTCACTTGTGGTATATTTTGGTTACCATTTCATTAAGTATATATGGATGGATGACCCATGGGAATGGGAATAAGTGAGAGAAAGGAAATGTAAATATTTATGTATCAATGGGTTATCATTAAAAAGAAAATTTATTGTAGTACCTTTTACAAATATATATATTAAATAATGAATGTGATTTATAAATGTATGATGCAAGGCTATTAGGGGAAGTGCAAGTCCATTATGCTTGGGTATAGTGAATTAAATATGTGAGACATGTCATGGAAAAATGGTGACAGAAGGTTTTAATGCTAATCTCTTTTAAATTTAGGAATAAGTGTGTTTATAGTGGTTTGGATATGCTAATATTTGGTTTATATTGTTACATATACATTAGAATTTGAACTACGGAGTTAT
>LPNX010385445.1:501827-509903 GCA_001517045.1 Pseudotsuga menziesii | reverse complement strand
CAGCTCTGTAAACTAATTGAGCTCAGTCAAAATAAAAGGAAGATTAAGTGATGAAATGACTACATTACTAACCATACATACAGACTTACACAACTAGGTTTTTAACTGTAGAGCCTAAACAATATTTGATTGCTCCTACTAACAGTGTTGTCTTTCCAGCATATAGAAGTTAAATTCTTTTAAACAGGAAGAAAAACATTGTAAGGTTTAAAACCGCTGGTATACCTAGTATGACTTTTCTTTAGTACAACTATTATATTCTTCTATCTATTCTTTACAACTAAATAGAATTACTGAGAATGATCTACAGTACGAGGGAATAGTTTTATCTATGAGCATAAACAGCCATCGGTAAAACAAATAATTTCTTCTGATGATAAGTAAAGAAACAATCTACTATTCTACAATTTCATCATACTATCTTTTTATAATTTTACCCATGTGCTAGAGTACGGTCTGGTAAACCCAGATGTGGAAAAACACGGTGGGTCTTTATTTTTTTCAACATATTCTATTATTAATAAACTAAAACACTCTCATCATTAAACCATTTAAATAAATACTTAACATAACATCCAACCATTCACAGTTAATAAAACAAAGACAGTTAGGTGACAGAACCTGCTTAAGCTTTGGACAACAATAGTAATGGGAGGCTGTTCATCCCTACCAACTCCTCGAGAGCACTCAAACAACGACTCCTCAGGACCCCCGAGCTTGCTCTGGTCTCCCTGGCTGGAACTAGGTGCAGCAATAGTCAAATACCAGTCTTCAAAACTCAGTATCAAATCTGAACTTATCAATAAGTTCTCCCAGCTAACAAACTGTAATAAACCAAGTTACTGCAGCATTCCTCTCAAACAACTTCCTTACTGTTTTTCCCTTTTTCCCCAATGAAATTCCTGAATATCATTCACCTGAATGAATCCTCTCTGGAAAATATCTAAGCAACCTCAGCTCTATTCATTGGGTACTTTTAAAAGATTTCCTAGGTCTTTTTTGGGTTAGTTGTCATTTAATGAGCCACCTGCTCTGATCCCACTTTCTTGGGGGATCATGACCCCAAATATAGGGAAGTTTCCACCTGCAACTTAGGAAGTGTTTGAGGATACTACCACTTGTCTTTTTCCCTCCACCTAGTTCCATCCACCAGTTTGACCAGTAACCTCTTTTTAACAGCTCTCCCATGCTGTTGTCTCCACAATTTATTTATTAATAATAAAATATTTTGAATTACATTCCACTTCTGTTGACTTTGATGAGTCATTAGTTCCTACTTAGCATTAAATTTAACATAATGTCTCAGGAATATAATTAAAACAATTAACATTATTTTACAAAATTGGGGTATGTGACAGCAGAGAAGCATTGCAGAGAGACTCTCTACCAAGAGGAGGACACCAGAGGCACCTATACCCTCAACACCAGAGGAACCTATACCCCCAACGGATGTAGTGAATCTTTCTTTTATTTACAATTGAGTCATATTTTAAATTTTCAAACTTTGTTATTGCGGGACAGTACTAGTTCAGTTACCTGATCAAGAAATATTGTCATTGATTTGCAGTCACTAGAGATGCACAGTGGTCATAGACAGAGAAAAAAAGCATCAGGGTCCAGGAAAAACAAGAGAAAGTTAGATTTTTGATGTGTTAGTCTAGGAAAAATATGTATTTTTATGTACAATCCGAAGTTAGAGTATAGGAGCGCGGTCCAAGACATATGTACTTTTGTTTGCACATGTACATCAAATATGTTTTTGATACATGTACATTGACAAGCCATAGATGGGCCTTCTATTTTTGTATTATAACTTTCATGAGATAAAAAATATTTCATATCAAGGCTCTTGAGATCTTCATGGTTCAATATTTTAAGTGTGATTATACACGTGTGGCCAAGAATGTTTCTATGTGTAATGTTCCCAATTTTTTATAGATTTTATGATTGCATGGAGATATCAGTTATAAATTTGAGAACAATGCACAATTACAATATTACATAATGACAAAAATGTACATTTTAATTGTGTTTTACCATGATCCAATTGCATATACAATGTTATATTAACAATGTCAAATTGTATTCATAAAGATGGAACATACCTAATACACATAAGCACCCATCATAGCTAAGCAACTGATCCAACTTGGTGGAATACAAAAGCACCTTACCCACATAACAACCTAACAAACTTTTAAAGGATGCACGAAGTTGACACACCTAAGTGATGCACCTGTGTGGTCTACATAAATAAAATTAGTGTTTGGCATGATGTCTTTCATCTAACGAATACATGGGATACACATCAAACCTAAAAGTATTCGAGTATTATAAGGTTGATTCAAAATCATGGTTATGACTATATCCTGCACATTATGTATGTCCTGCACATTATTTTATCATTTTGTTAATGTACATGGCATTTGATGAATGGCCTCGAGTAACAACTTTGAAAGAGATGAAAGTTATGTGTGATTTTATTATAGTTTAAATTGATTAGAGAAGTACTATTCTGAATCTTGTTTTATAAATTCATGTTTATGGAGTATTATTCGAAGCATTCGTAGCGTGAAGATATATATATTTTGTAATAATGGTGTAATAGGTTGGCCACTTGTTTCTAAACATAAACATGTTCCATTACATGGTTATTGACGTAATGGAATTGTCTCCTCCTGCATTTTATCATACAAATGCTCACATCTCTTGGATGAGGGGAAGATCTACAATCACCTTCAAGTCAACCTCTATGTGAAAAAATTTCACATTCACTTATTGAGCAAAACCCTAGTTTCCAAAATTGGCAAAAAAAAATGATCCCTTGTCCATGGACCCAGAGTAGAGGGCCACTCTAGCACTATCCCGATGTACTAAATCCAATAGAGCCGACGGTTCATCAATCCAAGCAACGGTCATCAATCTATGGAACGTTGAATCCCACCTCCTACAGGCTTTTAGGGACACCTGTTGAATCCCTAACTGGGGCATAGAATGGAAACCATGCATCAAAAAGGGCTTTTTGTGGGTCGTACAAGCATGTTAGGCAGGTTCCATGTGGGAATGCTAGCCACACATTCACAGTCAAGGAATTTGCAAAGCCGACCCCTATGTGCAGAAATTAGACATTCACTTACTAAGAAAAACCCTAGTTTCCAAAATTGACCAAAAAATGATCCCTTGTCCATGGACCTAGATTAGAGGGCCACCCTAGCACTATCCCAATGTCTTGAATCCAATCAAGATAATGATTTTTCGATCCAAGAAATGGTCATGATTCTATGGTACATTGAATCCCACCACCTACAGGCTTTCAAGGACACCTATTGAATCTCTACTCGAGGCATTGAATGGAAACCGTGCATAAAAAAGGGCTTTCAGTGGGTCGTGCAATTGTTTTTAGGAATGTGTTATGTGGGAACGCTAGCCACACCTTCACGGTCGAGTAATATGCAAATTTTACCCCCATGTGCAAAAATTTCACATTCACTTACTGAGCAAAACCCTAGTTTCCAAAATTGACCAAAAAAATAGTCTCTTATCCATGGAACCAGATTAGAGGCCACCCTAGCACTATACTAATGTCCTGAATCCAATGGAGCCAACGGTTTGTCGATCCGAGAAATGGTCATGATTCTATGGTACATTGAATCCCACCTCCTACAGGATTTTAGGGACACCTGTTGAATCCCTACCCGCGGCATAGAATGGAAACCGTGCATCAAAAAGGGCTTCTGATGGGTTGTGCAAGTGTTTTTAAGCATGTTTTATGTGGGAATGCTAGCCATACCTTCACGTTCAAGAAATATGCGACTTTGACCCCCATGTGCAAATATTTCACATTCACTTACTGAGCAAAACCCTAGTTTCCAAAATTGACCAAAAAAATGGTCTCTTCTCCATGGAACCATATTAGAGGGAATCCCTAGCACTATCACGATGTCCTGAATCCAATAGAGCTGATGTTTCATCGATCCGAGAAATGTTCATGATTCTATGGCATGTTGAATCTCACCTCCTACAGGCTTTCAGGGACACCTGTTGAATCCCTACCCGGGGCAAAGAATAGAAACCGTGCATCAAAAGCGGCTTCCACTGGGTTGTGCAAGCGTGTTTAGGCATGTGTTATATGGGAACACTAGCCACAACTTCACGGTCGAGCAATATGCGAATTTGACCCCCATGTGCAAAGATTTCACATTCACTTACTGACCAAAACCCTAGTTTCCAAAATTCACCAAAAAAATGGTCTCTTATCCATGGAACTAGATTAGAGGGCCTCCCTAGCACTATCCCAATGTCCTAAATCCAACAGAGCCTATGGTTCATCAATCCGAGCAATGACCATCATTCTATCGCACGTTGAATCCCACCTCCTACAAGCTTTCAGGGACACCTGTTGAATCCCTACCTGGGAGAAACAAATTATCGGAGTGAAGGAGATAATTATCAGATTCAAGGAGATGTCCTTATAGGATCAACTTTGAGATTCAAGGAAAACGCAATAGACATATCCTAGATAGAGTGGTAGATAATGGTCTTGGGCTATAAGGCATGAGTCATGTAAGTATCAATATAATACAACAAATCCATTGTAGAAGTCTATTGAATTTATAAATATAGCAGGCGCTCAATGTATCAAACTGCAAATAATCAATGAGACCATGAAACCAAAATATCTGAATACCACATACCTGAATACCTACCTATGGTCATTCAACTAGACCATCGGGATCACCTCTAATAGCAACGGTATCCTTTAGCCTCTCATGCTCGGAGTAAGGAAACAAGTATTGTGACTTTGATGAGTTCTTGTTTGGAATTGTTTGTAGCTGGAGGTTTGTGCCAATAACTAAGTTTGTATAATGGTATAAAATTTGACCTGGTCTATAGTCTTCAAATACATAACCTTTTTTCTTTCGTGAGTGGGAAACCTGTGTCAAATATTACCCTTTGATAACCATTGACCCAATTGGAAAATCATTGCCCTCAGAGGCGCTTAATGATACAATGAGGGTCTGCTTCCCATCCAAGAAATGTGCCAGCTAGTAGTCAGTGTGCCATTCATTGCCTCTCGGGGAAACCACTGCGTATATGTGCCCTGCATTAAATAAATTGAAGACCTAGGAGTTAGCTAACTAAACACAACTAGTCGTCAAACATTTCAAAGTGATCAACATAATAGTTGAACTTGGTTGTATGAAATATGAAATGTGGTCATAGTCATGTGAAATACTCGACTGGCCCTCCTCCAACTGGGATAATTCTGAATTTATTTGTCGGCCAATGGGGAGTGATACACGATCCCAGCTGTCAACCCAATTTGTGGATTCACAGTTGTCCCATTCACCACTGCTACATGGATAACAAAAACAAGAGAGTTTTCTTGTCCACATTTTAACTATAGCATTGTTTGGCGTCCTAACTAAATGGAATGCATGAGTTCCTTGGATGGTCTTGCACTCATATAGGTGTGATCGATCTACATCAACCATCTCCCAAAAATATCTATGTACATGTGCTTTTTGAGATGATTGGCCTTCTTTCCTTCTAGCTCCCTGCCCCATCACTGAAGAACACCATGCAACAATGGTCTTTGCATCTCGGATGAGCGAAATAGTTGTGAATTTCATGTCTTGCCTATGTAATGCAGTCTTGATGCATGCACCTGCTCCATAATCTTCCCCTTTTTCATGTCCGATCTCAAAATAGTTCCAAATATGTGGCACCTTGTGCCTCTTGTGGAGAATACATAGCCATTGGAAGACATGGGAATTTTTGAATTGCCCCGCACAACCATCAGACCAAATCCAATGTTGTTCCATCTGTATATTATTATCCTCCAAGTGTTTGTAGAACAATTGAAAGCTATTTTGTACAAAAGCCAAGTCATGACACCTGTCATCACTTATGTAAAAGTGATACTCCTTCAGTATAACCCTGTTCTCTTCAGTACTATCTGCCCCATGTCTATAGGTGATATGGACCATTATGCTGACCTGATCTGAGTAATAATATTGACTCTGAATCTCATTTTGTGGTTGAAGAGTGTAGTTTTTCACAAAATTGACCACTAATAATATAGTTCCAATAGGGAATGTATCCCTGCACGCTCTAAATTGCTCATCTTGCCAACGAGCCACATGTACATGCTTTACATACTGTTGTGTCTTTTCAAAGAATTTCTCCATGAAGTTGCATACCTGTACCTGGTAGATCAACAATAAAGATGTATAGATCAATAGGTTGTTAGATATATGAAGTAGTAATAGATATCAATAGGAAAAAAATACTATTCAGGAACTCGTTGCTAACCTAAGAGGTGACCAATTGTATTTTTTTCCTTTCATTCCCTCCACTGATATCATACGTGACATATTTGAATGACTGCAAGTTCACTTCATGTCTCCCAAGTTCATGCTCATCGGTGACATGTATGCATTTGTCCAAAAATTCCATTCCACCACACCTTGGGCATGTCCCATATACGCAAGGCCTTTGATAAAATGTGCAACCTTCTGTCCTTCTACACAAGATGCTATGGATAAACTCTCTAGATGATGTCAGTGGCAATGTAGTTGAGCATTCCTGCACAAGAGTGTTATGAAAAACACGCAATATATGTATATATGTGTCATAATAATAAGCGTACTCAATGTGATATCGACAACAACATGTGTTACGAGTTGTGCTGATTTTAACATACCATGGTTTGCATTTCTCGAAGGATCTTTGGCCCAAGTTAAGTTCATTATGTTCATGCCTAAACCTCTTATGCAATTTTGTTTGTGTCATGTTAAGAAAATTTTAATGTGGGGCTCACGATCTCTTGAACCCATTCTCAATTTTAGTACATCTTTTTGGTTGTATGAAGGTCTACTATTGTCATGCCAAAACTCTTGCACTAGTCCCTTTACTGCATCAATGAGCTTCATATTGGAGC
The DNA here is from genome assembly GCA_001517045.1 of Pseudotsuga menziesii. NCBI lineage: Eukaryota > Viridiplantae > Streptophyta > Pinopsida > Pinales > Pinaceae > Pseudotsuga > Pseudotsuga menziesii. The sequence continues at coordinate 502,960 of LPNX010385445.1, read as the reverse complement.
ATGGCAACCTGCCAACGAAGGACCAGACATCTGTTTCACCGAAGTCAAGTTGTTATCTTCTAGAACAATACCTACAGAGTGCTTTGATATCCAATCCTACAAGTTTGGATGTAGGCTTGAGAAGACGAAGGGCCCTGGTGCTTTTGTTCACGATTGATTGTGACAACACACAACGAGCTGCATTGTGATCCTTTGAACGAGATTTCTTTCCAATATTACTAAATGCATCAACCAAACTTTTGACAACATAAGAACTTGGTTCAGAACTGTTTATCATCTTTATCCTTAAGTTTTTCCTAACAACAGTCATAGACCTAGATTTTAACAACGATGTAAATAATATACATTTATCTCCATCACATTTAGAATCAAAATAGTTGGCAAGTATCTGTTGAGCTTGATATGCAATACTGCGTTTAGACAGCGTACCTTCAAGCGAACCAATGAGACTTTCATCGATTTGTATATGTTTTGGAGTTCTTTGGCGTGAAGTTTCTAATGGAGGTAGGGAGGTTGGAATTGCACCCTGTACCATATCACTCGGTCGATCTGGCATTTGAACATGAGCTTCATGTCCTTCCATGTCTTCCTGATGGTCAAACGGTGGCAATTGGAAATCCTCTTGAGTGGTCTGAACAACATTGTCTTCTTCGAGCATACCTTCGGCACTCAATGTCTCTCTAACTTCGTCACTTGTATACCCACATTCAATTAAATCTGCAAAGGTTTCAGGTGGCCTTGATGTGCACCTACGTTTTACTCCTTGATCGGTGCCATGCAGTGCTCGTTCTTCTACTGATATGGTAACTGAAGACCCCTCGAGTGAATTCTTTTGTCTTTCTTGATGTGGATTGGTAGGAAGAACTATGGCATCCTCAACAACCGGAATTGGTTGAGTGTCCATAGAACGTCTTCGATTGGTCATGTCGTTTCTTTTCTTCTCTCTAATTTCTTCAAGGATTTCATTGGGTATTCGCTTCCTTGCTAATTTTCTTGCTCGATTGTGTGAGTTTCCCATGACCACAATGATCAATGATATATATGGTTTCCCTTGCTAGCTCCTCAATGGGAAACTAGCCAGGCTTGGTTCTTTCTTGCTCAATTGTGTCTAGATACTCAAGATAGGGGGAAGA